>JAFIDM010093844.1:0-33963 GCA_023159025.1 Thereuonema tuberculata
AAAAAAAAAAAATAAAAAAAAATAAAAATGTCCCAATTTCTTGAACGGAATGGAAACTTTCCACAGGTTTGACAAAGAACTACTGAATGGAAATTTCCTACAGGTTTGACAAAGAACTCCGATCAAACAACTATTAATCCCAAAATATAATATTTTATCAAATTTCAATCGATTCTCTTTACAATTGCAAAGAAAGGAAAAACACTATTACAACCTATTCTTTCATAACCAGCCCCACTCTCTTTACAATAAGAAATATAATATTACAACCACCATCATTATATAAAAAAAATCAAAAAATGGTTCGATAAACAATCGAACCATTACATCATCAAGGATGGTTATAATTATCGCTCCGAGTACTGGCAGTTTATTGAAGAGAATTTAGAAATAAAAATTAATTATGTTGAGTTGCCACCAGCTGGCGTTGGTGCGCAAAAAACATGTTGAAACATGCTAATTGTCTCGTGACACATCAGCGAATCATACATGATGCCTTCCTTAACCGTGTAGTGGAAACGGAACATGCACTAAAGGGTCTACTTCGAGGAAGCGAGTGGGTGGAGACCAAACTAATGGCACTCGTATTTTAAGTTGGAGCATAAATAAACGAAACAACTTTTATGAAAATCCGTCCAACCGTTTTAACGGGTACAAACAAATAGAAGAAAAATGTTAAAATTGAAAATAAGTGAGACTTCACAAACTCAGTAATAAAGAAAAGTACCTGAAAGAACTTAGCAGATATTTTCCTAAAAAGATAGTTTCTTAAAAAAAAATTTTCGTTAGTTGTATTTTTAATTTCAGTCGTTGGTTTTCGTTGTTTGAAACCGTAAGTCATTAGAAATATTATTGCCCCGATTCTAAGGATTGACTTAAGATAAGTTGATGTATTTGAGTTATGTTTCATAAAAGAAAAGGGTGAAAAACTTGGAGAATGAAATATAAATAGAACGCCACGAAGTGACATTGTGTGAGGGAACACAAGATAAGAAGGTGCTTGTAAGTAATTTGTTGACGTCCATTTTGGCACAAGTACAAAAACAGATGCCAACCCCAACACAAGACACTGCAAGTCTCCACCATAAATAAATAGAGAAGCATTATTTAAATTTCAGTTTAAAAAAAGTAATAAACAACAACAACGAAAATTAATTTACTTATTAATTGCACAAAGTAATTAATATTTCCCACCCATTCCAGTATACAATGCATTACAAAATGCTTTAGAATTAACTGGAAGAAATCTATGAAATCTGTTCTTACATAATTCCAATATTCTACAATAAATTTCGTTTTTGATCCAAGGAATCTTATGTGAAATTTGATACGAAGATTTATTCATTCCGAACATTCGAACAAAAAAAGCAAATGAAGTATAGTTCATTTTAGACCACCTAAAATGAGTTTTGGAGTCGTATTAATTCTTCTACTTTCAAAGTAGAACATTAATGTCCCTATCAAGCCTATATAATCTTGAATGGTTCTTGGGCAGAGTTCAAGTTCCTCTTAAACATGTTCTAAAAAAAATTACTTGAGTGGCTTCAAAATGATCACATCACAAAATATTCTGAAGTACTTTTAATGTGGTATCGTTAAGGTACAGCAAGGTAAAGGCCTTTCAAGTATTACATAAGCATTAAAGGGAAGGGGTTAAAGTTTTGCTTATTTTCATTGACAAGGGAAGGGGGATGAGAGCAATGCTTATGTAACATGGACAAACATGCACGCCAGAGTGCGCTCGCTAGATAGACTTCAGTATTCCATGTGTACTTTTATATATAATTTGTTCAGGAGTGAATATCATGTATAAGTAGTGTTGACTGTTTTAATGTAGTGTTGAGGGGTATTTACTGTTAATGATTTGTCAAATCTTAGGAAAGCACAAAGGGGCGGGTGCTATGACATCTGCTTATTTTTGCTTATAAGGGGGAGGGGTCTAAAATCACTAAAATGTGCTTTACATAATACTTGAACGACTTACCTTAGGGCTGATACATCAGAAGCTAAGTTCAAATCTAGGCGAGGGCTTAATTATCTTTAAACCTTAACAGGGCTTGTTGGATAGAATTAGTTTTTTACCTAAAGCTCTTCAAAAATCTAGAAATGGGGTGTGAACCGTTCTGCTGAATGAGATCTTAAGTGAAGCGGTAAAACATAACTACTTGATAATTAAAACTTGTTTTCTTGTTTTTTTCTTCATCTTCTGGAAATTTGTTCAGTTCTCATTGGATCGACTCCGCTTTCCTATAAGATATTTTCTGATGGTTTCCATTAATTCATTCATTTCATTAGTCGTCAATTTCAGGAAATCTTGTATAAATAGTATTTTCTTTAATGATAGTTAATTTTTTTTCTGTTAATTACTGTCAGTAAAGAAAATCCTATCTGAAGCTCTTTAATTACCGTAAAAAAAATTAAAAGAACTCAGATATTAAAGCATCCTATCCAGTTGCTGGTTTCATGCATTGACTATCAACAACAGTTCGTCAATTACGAAAATTACAAATAATTATGAAGAAAAAGCTGTAATGATTTAGTTGGAAATTGTCGGATATTCCACTTTACAAGTACTTTTTTTATAATAGTAATTCGGATTTTTGTTATTCCAATTCGCATTAAATAAACTGCAATTCAGATATTATAATTCAATTTAAATAACTTCTTCTTTTTTAATCTTTTTAATTTTGCTTAAAAAAATGTGGATTAGATTTAAGTAAACCTTTAACTTCAGTTTTAATCTCTTTTGGATTTTATTTTCCAATTATAATTTTAATCAGGTAAAGCAAATCTAGAAACAGAGTAACTGTGGCTATTATAATTTAATATTATGAGAGAACCTCCACTATCGCTTAAGTACAAATGCGATGAATCCATTATAGTATTTTATTAGGTTTATTTTAACTTCTAATACTTTTTTTTATCAAGGACAATTTTAATCCGCTATTGGGTTATCGTCAACTTAAATGAAAAAGGGAAGAATGGCGATTGTAAAAATGGGAGAAGTGAACGCTTGATGAACAAACTTTTAACCAATAAATGAACACTCCAGTGATAGGTAGAATAAGGTAAATAACAATATGTACGAAAAAGTTAAAACACATTAAAAAAATTCAACATTTTAAAGGCTCTTTAAACTTAATTTCATTACTAATTAACACTACTTTCCTTTTGAATTTATTACTTTATTCTTTTGGATGTAAGCTGATAAGCGATGAAATCCTCTGGTTAGGAGAGCTCTAAAACAGTTCTTTTAACATCCTATTCAAATTAACAAGTAACAGCTTATAATCTTTGCCTCTTGCTTCACTCCAAAACATTTGCAAGCAAGAAGCTGAAAACCGCTTTTAAAATTTCGGCGGCTTAGGTTATTTATCAATGAAAAGAATGGCATCTGCCTCAACTTCAAGATCCTTTTGTAGAAACTCTTTCATTCTGGCTTAAACTGCAGCAGATGTTAAAATGGTAGGAAATGTTTTGATGGCGGCTTTTGTATCTCCTCTTTACAATCCTTTCTTACGAAGAAATTCTTCTAAACCATTGTGGAAAGTAATTCGTTTTATGGTCACTTGGTTTGATATGTTGAAGAGTAGATTGCTTACAATAAAGAGAGAATTCCGGTTCCCCGTACACTAAAAAGATCTTTATTCAAGCCGAAAAATAGTACTTTCGTAGGATTGCAATTCTTGTGAAAACTCCCTTCGCAGCAGCGTTATAAGAAGCGCTTTTAAAACATCGCGAACGCTACTTAACGTCCTCAATTTCAATTCAACAAGTCTAATGTAAATTAGGCCTCTATCTTAGACATTGAATTAGTTGAAGCAATTATTAGTTAAAATTTGCTGGTTTTTATGTAGTATTTTTAATAATTCTTCCGATTTATTTGGTCTAAGTTCTTTTTGATGGTATTCGGAAATTGCCAAACCATGAAACTTTTTCACTTTTCTTTTTTTTTGTTTCTTAGCTGTTTCCCAAGAACTATTTCCATTAAAGAATATGTACGAAAATTAAATTTATGTAGACCAAGTTGCCTCCAATTTCAACTTGAAGCAATATATGCTTTTGCTATTTCTAATTTATGTTTCTCTTAATTTTTTCTGAAGCTTAATTGAAGATAACCGTTACTGATATTAGTTGGTAATCACTTGGTCGATGTTCTTTTTTTTTTTTTACTTCAGATGAATTATGGATGTTACGCTGTTCTGCCAGTGCCCTCTAGAGACAAACCCATAATGACAACATTGTCCATCTTAATGGTTTTAAATCTCAAATGAGTCGATTGAACTATACTTTCAGTCAAAATTAATTAAAATCAAAAGACAATTAGTTATTTTTATAAATATCGTTATTGCTAATGGATCGTTCTTACATTTTTGTTTTTTATACAATTAAATTTCACCCAGTGCTGGGAATCGTAAGTGGAAGAAGCAGGGAAAGTTTTAATGCGTCTTAGAAATAAAACAATTCACAAATAGTTTTCTTTCTTTTAATGTCCAAGAACCATTCATGATTTTGTCCTAAATAAAAGCAAAAAGGAATGGAGAGAAGCAGCCATTTGTCTGCAAAATTACTTAAACAATGATGGCCAGTGCTCTAGCAGGCCACAAGCTGTAATTTGAGCTTCAAAGAAAGTTATCTAATCTCAATGTCACGCTTATTTGAAGCTCATTTGTTGCATAGTCTAAAATTTGTGTAAAATTAATTCATTTGTACACTTTACATTCTTTTATTTATTTTGCTTTTTTTTTTTTTTTTAATTTTTTAAGTTTTTTTAAGTTTCCGTAACCTAATTGCTTAAGTGACGTAGTTATGTCTTCAGGGTCACAAGAATGGGGAACAATTACCTGAAATTTTTAGGTTGGTAAATTTTTGAATGTAGATTAAAGAAATATATGGTCAAATGTGATTTTTATTTCATGTAATTGTTCCCCATTCTTGTGACCCTGAAGACATAACTACGTCACTTAAGCAATTACGTGACGGAAACATAACGGAAGACGGAGTAGTGCGTATAGCCCTTTAGATTACAGCAATACATTTAACATAACTGTGAATGTGAAAATACATACTGAACCACGATAAAATCACGAATATTACTACAAAAAATAACTACAAGAAGAAGGTTAAGATTGAAGGTAATGAAAGTATGAGGAAAAGATAATTTCAGATTAAATATAATAATAATAATAAAAGAATCTGTGTTTTTAACATTGTGATGCGAGGACCGTTGAAATAAGGCGCTAAAGTTTGTCGTAATAAGGACTCACTGCCAAATGGAACGTAGTATTATGTAAATGAAACAAACTTATGTAAATAAAAATATTGTTTTTAGAGCTTTTGCCACAAGCTTTTTAGGGCGTTGGTTGAAATATAAATAAGCATAAAAAAATTCGAACTCTGTTCACGGTGTTTAAGAGGGCGGGCCTTTGAAGTGGGGCATGACTTCAAAAGTTGTGATATGGATAACTTCCGTAAATTTTGGGCTTTTCAGCTAAAATTAACCTTGACTTCGGATGACTGAATATCCAACTTTCTTGTTAAAATATTAAGAAATACTATTCACAAATCTCAAGGTGGTTGACCTGTGGGAAATACACTTACCGCGGTAGATGTGCGTCAGAAATAATTTATCATCCTGTGGTCTTACGCAACAGCTGTTCCTCTGTGCCTAAACTTCGTGAAATAGAAATAGTCAAAGCCCAAATTACCTAAACTTCAATCCTGTATTTTATTACCTGTTTAGAATCGATAATTTAAGATTTATTACCGAACCAACTTTCCCGCCAGAATCCCGTGCAAGTTCCTAATGTCTCCATCAATGCTTTCTGCAACTGACTGTAAGATCAGAAACAAACCCAAAGTAAAATACATTCTTTTTCTTATAATTGATGGCTTTTGTTGTTGCTGTGAATGAATTCGTTGAAAGACTCAGTTCAAAAAACGGAAGCCAAGTACTTCGTCAACCAGTCTTCGTTTTTTAGGCGAAGGTTTCGTAGAAGATGGATGACCTCTTGTCAAGACTCGCCGCCAATCGATTGCTAAATTAAATCAGGTTGGACGTTCTCACTTTAATGAGGAAAGTGTCATCTGCCCGTTCATCTTCGTCTCCTTCTCTCCGTTCTTCTTATTCGTTTTAATCACCACTTTGCCCAATTATTACTTCTTTTCAGAAAGAAAAGTTGAAAGACGAGCAAGGATTAACAGTATCCAAAAAAACTTAATGAATTCCCTGAAATGAAAAATTCTAATTATATTTTTTTTTCTTTTGTCACTGAAATCTGAAATGTACTTAAATTCGACTTAGAATTTGGAGCAAAAAATAAGGTATTCTTTATATACATTATTTTGTTATTTTTTATGAATTACTGGATAGATCCTTGTTTGAGGGATTTTTTTTTTCCTACTCCTAGGTAAGGTTTACTCAATTCGACTCGGTTCCTTAAGTCGTCTTTAGGAGATGATAGGTTTTCCGCTGTCTTCCCGTTATGTAAGTGTACTTTCAATCTTCCTAGGAAGAAGGCCACTGATACTGCTTGTTCGAGATATGGACAAAGCGGAAGTAGCAAAATCTATGTAATTCTCATCTCCTGAAGAAGGCTGAAGAAATCGAGCCGAAATATTGAGTAAACCTTACCCCGGAGTAGAAAAATCCCTCAAGACAATCTTTCCAATATCATGTCCCACTCCTCCTTCAGAACTGTATGAATTCTTTCGGAGATTTGATTTCCGCTAGCAAAAGGGAACTCGCTTTTAGATATTCTTTACAACCTGACAGACCAACAACAGACGATCGGTGAGATTTCTGAAATATGTAATGCGAGTATTAACTGCGTCGTCTGCTTAACTTATGGCGTTTTGTTTTGTGACAATCAGGTTACATTAATCAATAAAATATCTTAAATCTTTAAAGATCATACTTGAGTGATGAGAATTCACGAAATTAAATTTATTTCGAGGATTTCATTAAAGAAATAGAGATGCTTTATACATATAGATATGTATTTTAGATATGTAGTTGTCTTGGCATTTTTCAAATTTCAGATTGCTTTATACATATAGATATGTATTTTAGATATGTAGTTGTCTTGGCATTTTTCAAATTTCAGATTGCTATCCGGCTAGATATATATTGTACATATAGATAGATTTCAGAAACATTTTCTATATTTTTGTTTTAAGGGAGTTTTTTTTTGTAGTTAAAATCTGGAATCTTACCAGATTAATATAAAAATAAATCTGCTAACACTATTTATAGAAAGTTATTTGTCTTCTAACTTGAAGGTTTGAGCTTACTTGGTGATGTGGGCTTGGTTCATACTTTAACTTTTGATTTACAGCTTTTACCTTGACATATATTGAAACCACTTTTAGATTTATTGTTCCTATAAAGGGTTTGTTTTAAATTCCAACCAAGAGATGGAATAACAACATATGTAAGATCGTGAAACCTAGGACCGTTGAAAGACCCTCATTAAAAGTTTTGGAAGTCTTTCATTTTCTCATAAAATCACCGCTGACTTAATTTAATAACAGGAAGAGGGTTCGTGTGGAAGAGTTACGAGTTGTTTAGCACCGATCATTCATTTCGTAATTGGTAACTGGGTTTACAACGGATTCTACCAAAAATAGACCAGCAGAGATGTACATCTGTACGAAAACAAGACCGCCTCCACCAGCTTTCATTTCATAGGAGTTGGTGATTAGTGGCTTTACAAGTGAAAGGGGTCGGAGATAGTCGGAGTGAATTTAACGACTTAATGATTTCATGTTGACGACTAGTTCATTTTGATTGGCTGTGCTTTGATGGTAACAAGTGCTAAATAATTCGATATTCAGTTTTTATTTTTTTTGAATTGAAGTTTTATTGAATCATCTAAAGGATCCGGCATTGTCTTGTGCCTAGGAGAAATAATAAACGTACAAATATCGTTTTTGCGCTTTCTGTATAGACAATTGTTACACGTGACTAATTAATTGAGAATTGTTTACTTCTTATGTAACTTGTAATAAACTTTGAACAGTTTCTGGTGATTTTTTTACTTCAAAAACTTCGTCATAGGTGGACTTTGGCATGAGAAAAAAATTCGAAACCCTATTCCTTAGGAGATAGATGATTTATGTTTAAAAAAACACTATTTAACCTTCTGTAAAACTAAGAAAACAGCATCAAAATTAATTGATCGGTTCAAAGTTAGAAGCGGTAAATTACAAAACTTAATGAAAAGTTGAAGCAAAATGTAACGTTTCAAAAAATGCATTTTTGCTAATTCGAGAAAACCCGAAAATGTTTTTTTTTTTTTTTTCCCTCCATTGCGAGAATGCCTAAGAAAGTGATTCTGTGGCCATAAACCATCCCTGCCATACCTATCATGAGATGTTGAATATCTCATCGGTTTAGTAAAGTTTTAAGGGAACAATTACTTGTATAGATAAGAAATAATATTTTTTTTCGCATTACTTGTATAGATAAGAAATAATACAACATTTCATCAATTAGCAACTATTGAATCACTTGAAAAAACATGATAAAGTGTTTTTTACCTCGTAAGACTATATCCTCACATTTGGACTTGATCAGTTTCGGACTACAACATAATTTTTTAATCACTATTTTAATTATTGGAATTATTTCGATCAACAATTCAATAAAGATTGGATCATTATAAAAAGTTGCGTAATACTGCAGTACGTTTAATAACTATCCTAATTAAGATTGTTCTAAAATAACTCGAGCTCAGAAAATTGGCAGAAATAATCCATTATCTGAATTGCTCTTCGGTGCCTTAAAAACTTAACCAATTTCTCCTGATGTTAAAAGTAAGATAACTTCCAAATAGGTTTATGATGGTGTATTATAATTTTTGTTGGGTGTATGTGAATTAAGAGCTAGCATTTTAATATATATAACATCATTTAATAGCAAAATTTAAAGTGTCGTATATTTAACAAGAGAAAAGCATAACACAGACCGTTTCGAGGTTCCTATCTCTTGTCAGTTGGATTCGCCCAGTACTCAATAGCTCAGTGGAACCAAAGAAACATAAAGGACAGAAATGAACATAACAATGACCCTTAAGCTTAACTTAATTTGTATTTTAATGTTTTTTTTTTTTTTTTAAGGGTCGTTGTTTTGTTTATTTGTCCCTTGTTTGTTTCTTTTGGTTCCACTGAGCTATCAATATTTGTCACAGCGAACCTTTAATTGTGTGTATGTTTGGTAGTTTTTTTTTTTCTACAAATACATTCATTTCTGCGAACCCTAACGTCACCAACAAAGAAAACCATAACTATCAACAAGCAGTGAACTGGCACATTATTAAATAACACATAGTACTCTGCATAGCTAACTTATTCTTTAACAGTTTTAAGTACGCAAGAATTGGAATTAAACTCAAATCTTATAAAGGAATTATGAACTTAGTAATATGATCTGTTTCTCAAAATTAACAAACGAGTTCCCTAATTTCATCTAACCTGAGAAAAGCAAAACAAATTCATTTTTCAATTGTAGGGATTTATTTTATTGAAATATTCTTCTACAATCACGTTTTAACATTAAACAATTAACTGATCATTATTTAACCCAACAATTGGTAAAGTTCAACAATTTAAAAATAGGATAAAACACAAAGATTATCATTTTGAAAAAATAAAAAAATATATAATGCATGGCTTTATTCCAAAAGTTTAAAAAGGCATTTTAAAAGTTCGTGGGTTCTGTTCAACGTCTTGCGCAAAAAGTTCTCTTTCTTAGAGTTGACTTCTTTCGTATTTTGCCAGCACTGAAGTTGAGATATCGGATTTATTACATACGCTTATTTTATTATCGGCAACACAAGGATGTCCACATTCGATATCTCTATATTGTCATCCTTGTAATGTAATTTACCTCCGTTGCACTATCACCAAATAAATAATATATCTGCTGCAATATATGTTATTCTTAGTTCGTTGCATTATGTAAACACAGTATTTGGAAGAGGAAATGTAAATACAAACATGGCGTAATTTTTATTCCTTCCATTCGCTGTATTGCAAAAGTTTTAAGAACAACAACCGTAAACAATTGTTTTCTTTTCCGTGTAGAGACTCTGCACACGCTTTTAACAATTGACACACATCATGATCAATTCACAATAGTTTATCGGGTAAAATGTTGAATTTCTCAAATAATAAATATTACTTTTAACACATTTCCATTCAATATCTATTCAGAAATTTCTTTTGGAATGTTATTACTTGGTCTGCTTTGATGACGTTGCCATCTGAAGTTAAGCAGATTGAAATACACCTGTGCTTGTAATTCTTTAGCTTCATGTCAAAGATTGCGCTGCAGTTCAGTCGACTGAAGCAATGAGGCTAAAAACTAACATTATAACCACGTCAAGCACGGAAAGTGGACATTTCCATGTAAATTACAGCAATAAAAAATTTCATTATCGTTTGCATTAAATACCAAAGTATTTAGTCCGACCGCCCCATCCCCTTCCCCCAAAACAAATCCTATAGTAACGTCAAAATTACTATCTGGAAATTAAGTTGTTGATGAAAAAAAATCTGTCAGTCATTTTCTTCACTTTTCTTCAGGACGATTAAAAAAAAAATATAATGACAAAGTAATATACAGCAGTTAAATAACTTTTCCAATTGTAATAAAACTACTTTCTTCTATGTAAAAAAAGTGGACAACTTTTTAAATTGTATTAACTTAGTTGATGCATTTTTTATAGATAACAGGCAAGATATTTCGATCGTTGTTCATTTATTTGACTTCCCAAATAGCATCCGCATTTCTGGTTGCTTTGTTTCCTAATGGATTACTGAATGCAGATTGACACCTCCACGAAAGAAAATAATACTTCATTCTGGTTGGATATCTTCTTGAGCAAAAACATCTTTTAGAGACGAAAGAATTTAGTTTTGTTTGATAGATAGATGGATTCATAGAATATCCGGGTAATTGTTTTTCTCCTCCGATAGTCAAAATGCAATTTAAATAACGAAAATTTAAAATTTGAAGATAAAGAAATTCTATATTCAAACAGTTTATATGTAAATATTTTTAGAAATCATTTATTTGTATTTATCTGTGTATCTGTATTTTATTCATTTTTAATCTTTACCGTTATTTATTTAAATCATTCGTTTTCTATTTCCTAATTATGCTGTTCTGTTTATTTTTAAATTCTTTTCCGTTGCAGCCGTTGAATTAGTTAATTAATTTAAGTTTGTTTCTTTCTCCAATCACTATGTATATTTTTAATTAATATTCCAATGAAATCCAACTTTATCAAATCTATAAAAACCCATGTTTTATGTTTCATAAATTAATTCAGTTCAGTTCCAAAACTTCACTCTTCGCTCCTATATGACTCTGCCACAGATACCATTACAATATTCTACTGGCGAACAATGTTTACAACTGCAAACTAACTTGGAATAGGACAGAGGATGTCGATAGGTTTATTATATTGAGACGGACGAACAGAATTAGACTTTTATATATAAGAAAAACGAAAGTAGAGCCTAAGTAAAACACATATGCAGTTTATTTGTTTTTTGCCTTTGGGAGGTCACAGCCAGATTGGCTGTTGACTTTACCATAGGATTGCGCCTTTCTGATTCATTTTATCGAGGGAGGCGGGTTAGGGCTGATGATCCCGTAGAAGGGTGAAACAGCTGTTCCCTAATCCTCCCCGTAAAATGAATCGGAAAAGGCAAATGTGTTTTTGTTCATTCTGTGTTGGGCTTTACGGACATTTTCAGTATACTTTCGTTTAGATATTATTTTTTAAAATTTTTTTATGGTATAGATTGAATTTTAAATTTCAAGTCATCAAACAATTTCGTAATACATCGTACGTGCTTTCAAATAAAAGAAGTTTAGTAACTTCTAAGTATTACTGCATTTCATTATTCGTAAGTTGCGCGTGCTTTTCTTTCAGTTGGCCCACTTTGTAACTGAGGAAAAGAAAAAAATATCTTCAGGTATTTTTAATTAGCAATAGCGCCACCTAGAGAGCAAACGAGTGCATAACAATTGCAGTATCAATACCTTAAGGCCTTGTTGAACAAGAAAAACCTTCATAATTAATGCTAAAAAAAAAAAAAAAAATGCTTCAAACTCTAACTTTACGATGGAATTCCATCATCGAATTTAAAAACAAAAATTACTGTTCCTTAACCCTGTGTGATATACATTTGCGCACTCTTCTATTCTTCTGTCTCGTGATGTTCCCAATTTTGTTTTGTTTTTTCTTCCCCCTCCATCAATCAATGTCTCTCCCATCCTCAAAGTCGATATTCAAGAAAGGAGGCCATTTGAATCCCACCCCCACTTGCTGTAATCTTATACCGGAAGCATAACATTAGGATCTTGTTCTTTTCTCTTGGGGTAAAGTGTTGTGATTTATTAACTCGTTTTCAGTCTTTCTCAAATAAATTTATGATGGCCATTACTATTGCATCTACTCCTGAGGTACGGCGTAGCTTTTGTACATCGCCATTATTTAATCACACCAGACAAAGCGAAATAAACCGAAATACAGTTAGCTTCATATTTCGCAGATTCTGATCAATGTTTGCCTAAAAATCATGGACATTTCATCAATAAATGACACTGTCGAATTTTAATTGTCCATTGTTTTTAATTAAGGTGGGGAAAAAGAATGGAACCTCAAGAATAAATTAAAAAGCAAGAAAACACATTAAAAGTAAAGGAAAAGAAATTCAAGTGCCAGTCTCCACCGGCCTCAAATGAATTTTCTGTGGCTTCAAATTAAAAAAAAAACCGCCTAAAAATTATTAAACACATTAAAAATTGTTTTTAATATTTTACGTTATTTAAAAACAAAATTGCAATTATAAATGGCAGAAAATGTGGAACCTCCACGAATAGAATAAAAAAATAAAAATACACATTAAAATATAGAAAATTAATGTGCCAGCCTCCGCTGGCCTCTATTAATTTTTTTGCGCAATTAAATAAACCTAAAAAATGATAACACATTAAAAGGTTGAGACTCAGTATTTTACTAGGGACATCTCAGGATAGCTATTTCATGCTCTTTAGCATTCGTCAGTTGAGAATAGTCACCAGTAGAACAACTAGATCTCAGTATGGAGGTGATTGTAATGATAAATACTGGGTCTCAACCTTTTAAAATTGCAATTATTTCAACAATTATCATAAAATACTGTCATAAATACAGGCTTTGTTTAGCGATGTCTTTGCCCTTACTCTGCAGTAGCTGACTGGCATCTGCTTTTGGTTTTACTCTGAACCAATACTTATACGTAAAAAAATATAGCTGTTTGGGGGCATCACCGCTTAACAGCAAAATTTACATAAAATGTAAATACGATTGAAAAATTAAGATAATTAAAAACACGAATCTAAATGTTAACTAAGGTAAGATATAAGAAACAATAATAACCCTGAAATAAATTAATAAAACTATGATAATATTTATTAAGAACTTATTACTTTAGTTTTAATTTGCTTTTTAATTTTCTTCCTAATTCTTGACGTAATGAGGTTTTAAACTATTGTTTAAAGTTTTCAATTTAAAATATTTGGTTTCAAATTTCACTTCCAATTAATTGATATTATTTTATTTTTGTATTTTATTTGTCCTATTTAAATTTATAATACTAAGTGAAGTTTTGTTTTCTTTTTGAAAAAGATTAAAGCTTAACAATAAAAACGAGCCTCAATTTAGCATAGCATATACTGTCGAAACTGACTTGTAAGAAAGAGTAAAACATTAGTTTTTTTTATTTGGATTAATAGTAAACTTATTTTTTTAAAAAATCAGACGTTAAAAATTAGCCTAATATGAAATTAAACATCATTGGTTTCACATTCCACACACATTATCTATCTGGTTTTGTTTTTACTTCATTTGTATTTATTAGAGCATTTATAAACAAAGTAATGGACGAAAGATAAAAAAAAAAAGTTTATTTTTTTTAAAAAGCCTTGTAATATGAAGGATTTTTTAAAGTACCTTTGCAGTATAAAGAGCACACGTTAAAGTATTGTATACATAAGAAAAAACAAACCCACTTCCTATCAATGCTATCACTTGCTATCAATGCTATGTTTGTCATTAGCTTTTTATTTTTATACGACGTAGTTGAACAGGAATCGAATCGAGACATTGGATTTAGATAAGTTGATGAACAGATTTCTTGATATTAATGTACTACAATGAAATGGAATTAATAATTTCTATTCAGATTCTGTTTAATGAAGCTAGTGGTTTCTTCCTGACACTTAAAATTTATTTTTCCAATTCAAAATAATTTACATTTGCGCTGTGGAGATCCAAAAGAATCCCTTTTGCTTTTGCTGATTCGGAATGTGTAGTTGCGATTGATGAACACGGCATCTGCGGCCGCCGCTCGTGTTCTTGCGGCTGCGGGGGCTGTGCACTCGAGGCGGCGCCGACTTCATCGAGGCCTTCCGTCATGTTCCACGATTGTTTTGCAGAAACAGATGCTTGGAATTCTCTGCAATCAATTGCTGAGATTTAGACAACGTTCGTGCAAAGCATCAGATGTTCATTACGAGTTCCTTCAGTGAAAGAAAAAAAAAATCAAGAAAAACTGGCAGGAAGATAAACAAATGCCGATATGTTGAACCTGAAAATTCCTGCTGCCGTATTTAACAGCTGACGTTCGCCAAAACACGATTGGCAAATGGTGGAGTGAGCCAAATATTAATGTAAGAGGCCGTCATCTTCAAACATAATTGGAAACCTGTCGCACTGGAAAAACATGTATTTCATTTTCAACTTGGCCTGATAATTTCAGTTACAAGTGGAAAGTTACAATTGTAAGAGAGATTGAAGTTTCTTCCGTCACTCCTACGCGAAGTCTTTTCACATTTCCCTTCCAATGTTAGCAGGAGACTTTTCAGATTTGTTGCTTAACTTCGATTACTATATGTTAAAGTTGATAAACTGGAGGGAATACATGTTAGAATATAATTTATCAGCATTTAATACACATTTGTTTTTGTTAATCAATTCTAGCTAAGAGTGGCAAGTGATTTCTTCACTTTAACTTTATTTACTTAATTTTTTTCCCTCCAAAAAACGATATTTTGCAGACATTTCTATCGCTTTTTGGTGTTATGAATAGGAGAAAATAAATACAAGAGTTTTATTACTGTTAGTTTTTGTTTACGAGAAACTTCATCGCTTTTGCGCATGCGTCAGGTCTCCTTCGATTTCATCGAAATAGGGGTGAGGAGAAATAAAGAGGGATGTTTACTTTTTCTCAGTGTTAGTTTACTAGTAGCTGCGTTCTATGTGCGCTTTTGAGGAAAGAATTATGGAAAGAATAAATACTATTGCTAAAATGCTCCTCCGTTATTTTTTCCGAACAGGTCTTAGGAAACTGCCCATCTCAGCATATCACCCCTCTGCGGAGTAGAATCGTCAGCGAGTGGCGAGTCTGGCTTTAGAAAATGAAACGTAATTATATCTATCGAACTATTTTATATTTACTTTATTTTAATGATTTGCGAAATCAGTTTCTTTTACTTTACTGATTTTTGCTTCTGAATTCTTGTGCCAGATCTTTTGCTGAAAAGAAAAAGTTCCAAAATTTATTTAAGTTGCAAAATTATTTATATAAATAATGATCGTGCATTTCAGCAAATCTATTCTTTTTTATGGATTTTTTTTCAGTATTTAAATTTGTCTAATATGGCATCTGTAATTTTCAGGGTACCAACATATCAGTATTTCTCTTTCTATCAGTTTTTCCTATGCAGTCTTGAATGTATTAGGTTGGTCAAAAAGTTCGTTCGGTTTTTAAGTAAAAATAAGACACATTTTTCATTTTCACCAATAATTTTATTGAATGTCTTCAACAGTTTGCTCCGCTACCTTCTGCCATCTTTCAGGCAACTTCATAATTCCACCTTCCTAAAACGTTTATCTTTTTGAGGAAAAAAATGTTTCAGTAGCCAATGGAGTCCTCCAAGGAATTGATTTTTTTTCCATTTAAGAGAATTTTGTAAACATGGAAATAAATATTTATTTATTCGAAATATTGTCTTTTTAACGTACATATTGTTTTATCCGTATCTTCCATTATCAGTTATGGTCTCGACCTTAAATCATGAAAAGATGATCGAGGTTCTAATGCTTTTATTGGTTGACCGGAAGTTTCGATATATAATAATTTGCCGGAACTAAATCTTGCCAATACAAACAAAGGGATATAGCAAAAAAATCGTCTAAAAAATGAAGAGATCTCGAAGAGAAATTAGCTGAAAACATTTGTTGTTATTCTAATTTCACTGTAAAGATTTATTTTTAAGAACCTACGAAACGGCAGTCTTTACGTAACAACGTTAACTTAGATAAGGATGATATCATGATAAATTTATTTCTCCCTCTTAAAGACCCCTGCAACAGTTTAATCGCACGGTTCTCTTCTAAGTGGGAAGACCAACGAATATGAAAACTGAATTTGCCAAATTTGTTTCTGGAATGTTTCCAGATTCCGTTTCTTTCAATGTTAGGTTTTTTTTTTTTACCAAGGATAGTCTTCTAAACAAGACCGATTTATCCAATAGACACATTAGGCATTGAGCCAAGGGCCTTCAAAAAGCTCAAAGGGCCACAGGAGAAAACTTCTGGCTTTATTTTATTTTTATTCTTTATTTCGGAACCACTTCCTCCTGTTTATAAAGTAGTCAATGCCCGGTAGTAAGAGATTGACGTCATTCTAAATTTTCTATTACTAATTAAAATATCGAAGATTTTGAAATATTTCAGTCTTAGATAATGTAGGCACTTAAAAAAGTTCAGGGAATCGTCGTTACAAACCGTCAAGGATGAAACATCTACGTAAAGACAGTAGAATGATTCATTGATCCGTGATGTAATTCTTCCCAGTTGCAGCCCAAAAAGAGAAGAAAGTGTTTGGATCGTTGTATGTTGGGAACGCGTGATCCAAGTAATCTGAATCCTGTTTTTATTGTATAGAAAGCAAAGGTGGACCTGATAGCTCAAATATAAAGAGATTTATATGATTGCTTCAAATGGATAAGTAAATTATATTCGAAGATTTTAATTTTTCATCTGACCAAAGCAATATTTAGTTGAAATGTTTAGACTTCATACAGTCTTATAAAATCCAGATCAACTCTTTGGAAGCTGTAGAAAACTTGTTCAATTAATGAAATAAGGGAGTTTTCTACAAAATGTACTACAGAAAACAACTTAATTTTGTTTGACCTTGTTTTGGTTTTTATTAGGAAAAGAACAAGCAAACAAAAAATTATCAAAATACTTATTAGCTATTAAACGATACATATAATTACTTATAGTATTTCATATACACTAATTTCACTGAACAGAAACTTGGGATTTTTATTTTAATTTTATACTTTCGTATTTCATGATTTCTACGATTTTTTTTTTTAATGCGCAATTTTATTAAAGATCTGCATCGCAAAGTTTATAAAATGTATATGTAATTCATCATTATATATATTTATAAGTAATTTAAAATATACTTACATGTAATTCATCACTGCTATCTTCTGATATACAATTTTCTATATATTTAATGTATAGAAATTCTTATTCTGTAGATAATTTAGAAAATGTTTATTTGATTATTTTTTTTTTTTCAGAAAGAAAATTGTCTGGATCGAGATACTTATTATCTTCACATAATTGCTTCATCATTTTTTCTCTTGACATTTCATTATAAGTATATCAAAAATCTTAAAATAATAAATATAGAATTAAAAGTTATAAAATAAACATATATAATAACTTGATGGTTAAAAAGGCTTACACAAAATTACAAAACCAGTTTCTTCAAACCATCATAAACAAGTCCAAAAGTTGGCATTGGATGTACTGAAAGAGTCTCATTATAACAATATTTAAGATTCTTTACATCTTCCAATGTAGTCTTCTCTTGCTTTGTCGAGTATAAAAGAATGTTCTAAATCCAAAGTATGTCCAGTCTTTAAGGCGTGGATCGCTGTAGAGTACGTTAAATCTTTCATTTTGGACGGCTCTGGCATGTCCGATATATATTTTTTTTAAAGCTGTAACTGCCTATTCGTTGATATTCTTAAATACCAAAAATTTTTCTTGAAAATAACGAAGACTGATAAACAGATATATTCACACTTTGGTTCAGTATGATTTCAGATCTTTTTTCAGTATGATTGAGATTAGTTTGCAAATTAGCTCTAAAATCTGAAGATTTTTCTTCCGAATTCTATAGGAAATTACATTCAAGGAGATGAGATGTTTGTCTATGACTGGTGGCAGTTCAGGACTTGCCTAAAAAAAAATTTTTTAAAAAATAAAAAAATAAAAAAATAAAAAAAAAGATAATCACTTGCCCTAAACTTTCAATAAGAGAACCGAAGTCTGACAAGGACAGTTGACGAAGGCTTGCTATTTGGCTGATATGCCTGAATTTAGGTTCGAATCCCAGCCTGGGCTTAGATGTTTTTCTCTTTTGTGTAAATTCCTCTCCTTTTCAACAACCTTATCTTATTTCTTGTTCTAAAATCCTTATTTATTTCTGGCGCAGCTTAGTCTCTGTTGCTCTTGGTTCATTAAAAATCGCGCAATCAAATGTCCGCAATCAAAGATACAAAACTAAAAAAAAAAACCCAGCTGTATATTTCTAACCTGCATAGCGTTCCCATTCTGGTAAACCCAATTACAAAGTAGTTTTCGATTGATCGTCTTAGCATTTCTTTTGACAATTGCCTGACCCTTTCATTGAAGTCCTCAAGAAAACAATCGAATTCCTTAACGTCCTCTGACCAATATTTTGATCGTTCCATCAACAATCTTAATTGGACCAGAACATAAAGAGCCTCTTGCATCCAGCTGTCGATATTCTGGAGCAGTTCTAATTCCCTCGGTTGGTTGTTATGATCTCCTTCAGGAGAAATCTGCGCGCGCGTTGGTGACCAATGTTCTTTTTTTTCTTTCTTTTCCTCTTTTCTTCAATCCTTCATCACAGTTGATTTCCTTCTACACGAGGCAGAAGAATTAACATTGATCTCCAGTGACACAAAAGCTAGAAATAGGAAGAGATCTCCTCCCACACACAAAAAAAAAATCTCTGAAGCCTTTTTCTTCCACCTGTTCTTCCATTCGTTACTTCCCAACTATTACTTTTTTCCCCTCTTCTTTCTTTTCTACTTGCGATTGCCCCTATTCTCTACCGTTCCCTTCTTTTCTTTGAATTTGGATGTTTTCCGCTGTCACTTCTCTTCTCCGACGAATAGATTTTGAAGATTAAACTTCAGGATTCTTATTTCCGGAAGCAGAAGAAAAGCTGTACTTTTATCTCCGATTTCTTGAAAGCAAATAATGAGGAAAGCTTGTTTTGTAAAGTTGCTTGGAGGAATGAAATCTACCTTGAAAAACAAGTTCGAATTTTCATGGAAATGATGTTTAATCTGTTTCAAAAATACTTTTCCTTAAAGTAAGCAAATGAAAGCTATTTGGGTCAATTTTTGAATTCGGATTAGTAATGATGAATGAACACATTCAATTCAGGCTGCCCGTCCATCTATCAAGAATTTAATTTCAATATCGGATAAGAAGATATTCCAAATATTAAGTAAAATTCAACAGATAGTTAATAAATTGAACCAGGGTTGTGGAGTTTCAATCGTCGAGTCTAATTAGCGCCTCAATACATTGAAAAAGTCTATGACCAATACAGTCCAAACTACAAAGCGGACAGACATGAGTCGTACCTTATTGGGATCCTTATGACTTGTAGAGATGTCTGTCAATTTCGGTCTTGCACTGTCACTTCCTGTTCCGATCCGTCACTTCCTGTTCGATCTCGTCGTGAAACGTAAGGTTTTGAGAATTCTTTTTTTACAGGCATTAGGAGTCGCTTTATTCAGCTCCAGTTCGTAGCCGTCATCGAATAGCAGTTGGTATATTGCCGCAGGTTCGAATCCTGGTAAAGGCAATGCTTGAATAGCAATATCACAGAATACGAGAGCCTTACCTATTTTAAATCCTTTTTTCTTTTAAAAATCATTTATAGGAAATGAAACATGTGGGTCGCTATGGTCTCATGTACTCTATGAAAGGTTTTTTTTTACTTTGGTTTTCGTTGAGTCCCACTTATTAAATTATTGTAAACGGAGTCGAGAAAGTTTGATACCTGAAACTTCCTTGCCGTTGTCGCTTACAATTTACTAGTTATTCTCAGTTTCTAAATTTCTTCCCTAAAGGATTAATAATTAAAATAAGATTTCTAAGTTTAACAACACAATTTTATCCAAAGTATATCTCCTTAAATTCTATCTTTTAATCTACCCATTGCGAATCTAATTAATAGAACGATCCAAGAAATTGTTTATTACCACCTGAAATCTCATCTCTAATTAAATTAGAGCGTTAAAACAAGAACGTAGCTAAGGCTGTTTAAGACGTAAACCAGTTTTCTGAATAAATTTCGAAATTAATTCTTTATAACATCTCATATTTGAACTTTAACTGCATTCGAGGTAGTATTAGAAATTGTTACTCTGACAGAAAGTCTTTACAACATCGTAACATTTCGTTACACCTTTTTTACTAATAATCTTATTAGTTAAAATAATTTGAATTGTTTAAAATTCCCGAACAATATTTCAAAATACATATTCATAGAGAATAAGACTGGGTCAAAAAACATTTATTTAGGTTCAAGAGAGACATGTATGTATGTATGTATGTAGTGAAGGTGGGTGGCAGAAGCCAAGCACTGCGACCAGAGGTCTATTGTACTATCCCACGGAAATATGGACAGATGGAGAGAAAGACTGGGAAAGTATGGTGGGAGAAGTGCAGGGGAAACGGGAGAACCCCGAGAAAACCTGCCCAGCGCGGATCGTCCACCATCACGAAACCCACGTGAGAACCGAACTCGGGACTCAGAGGTGAGAGGCCGATGTCTTAGCAACAACGCCAACCGCGCGGCCTCAAGAGAGACATAGTAATGGTTCCTGCAAGAATCCGTAACGATAAAAAGTAAAAGCTTCCAATAAAATGGCCTTTGCTTGAAATAATGTTTTTATCCTGTGATTTACGTATTTTGATTTTCTTTTTTATGAAGTGGTAAATCTACTTTATTCCTTTAATAGATCGGCAGAGCTTATGAATTGTTGATTTGTATTAGTTTGATTTTTATTTATACTAAGAAGTGTTTTATTGTTTGTAATTAAACAACAAATGCTAAATTCTAGAATGACGAAAAAAAAATAGCTTTACCAACATTTTTCAACAACTTTGGTAAGTTCCAGTTGATTTCATCCATTCATAGAAATGTATATTTGTAGATTAAAATTAGTTATCGGTGATGTGATCCATTACTGTACAAACTGCAAGTATTTGCATTGTAAGAGTTCAGTCTTTGATACATTTCTGCCTTTTTACATGTCTATTTCCACTTTCTCAAAACTTCATTTATGGCGTAACCGAATCGGTTAGACAGTAGGGCTAGGTCTGATTCATTCAGGTGTGTGTAAGTAATTTATAAATATATACTCCATCTGTTTTCTTTCACATTTACAAAGTGGACTGCTAATTTTGATATATCTCTAGTAACGATTACTCGGCAAGGTAGTTTTAATTAACAAAATTCTGCCTTTAGGTCAAATATATGCAACATTTCTTTGGATATTAAAGAAAAAAGTTCTCAAATTTACCTCTTCTCCATCTTTAGTCTTAGTTGATTTGACACTAAAAATTGATTTTGTAAAGGAATCTGCGGGAAGAAAAGCTGATGTGAATCTAGCAGATTTGTAACTTTAATTAATGAATTTCTAAAACTTAAACATTGGTGATAAAACTGTTGATGAAAGAAAGTGCGAAGATCATCTCAGACTAAGCTTGTAGGGAATAGGAAATTATATAAAATAATTTAGCATTTAGCTTGGGAATGCATTTTAATTTAAGGTAAGCAAATGTAAATATATATATTTTTATCGTAGCAATGTAAATGCATATGTATTAGGTTTACTTTATGCAATATATTTCATTATTTTTCTCCTGGGTAAAATCTGAATTTTATGAAAAAAAAATAGACAAAATCTAGAGTCGTGCATTTATAGTGTGATCTAGTGACACCCCATACCTAGATTTTTAATTTCATTTTGTGCGAAAAGTAATTACAACAAATCCACTCCGTGGAAGAAAAACACTTTCAGAAGGTGGAAAACAAAAGAATATAAGAATGTCTGCTTCTTTGATAGAATGGAAATCAACACTAAAGCAATACTGAACCCAATACAAAAAAGCGAAAAAAAACCCCTCCAGATCGTTGTCTTCATGAAGAGAGGAGGGAAGAAAAAAACAGCAACAAAAATGGATTCCATTAATTGACCAAGACTGTGGTGGCTGTAATTGTTTCCTGTTCCTCTTACTTAATTCTGCTAATTTAATCAGTTGAATTGGGACGTTGAGCTTTTAGCCTAATATTAGAATAGTGCACTCCTACAATACTAACAGTAATTTACTGGCAAATATAAAAATGGAATGTGGGTAGAAAAGTATTTGACATCATGAAACAAACGGAAAGAGCTAAGATTTTAGGTTGAATTCAAGCTTTTCAACAATGGAAAAATGCTGCTAATTAAATGCTGAATAAAAATCATAACACGGTATTATAAGAAACACTAAAATAAAGTTGGTGTAACAACTTTCGAATAGTCGTAAAATCGAAACAGTCGATCAAAAAGGAGAGTGGGGGGAATTTTATTTCGAGACTTAAGAGAAATTGATAGAAAAGAAAAGTAAATTAGATATCAGCTGAAATAAGGGAATGCGTTACAAGAAACGAAGATGGGTGTTTTTTTCTCGTTTCTTTTTTCTCAGAAATTCTGGTAATATTTTAATGACAAAGTATTTCGGCAGTTCTTTGGCCCTATTTCACGACTTAGTTCTATGAACAAAATAAATAGCTCTTTAGTTACCTTGTTCGTAGACAGTTAGACTTGAAATTATACTGTAAAATTATTTGTTCCTTTCCTTAAATTTGCCGCGCTTTTTTTTTATTTTAAAAACCCATAAAATAACAAATGGGACATTTGTGATTTGTAAAATATAACATATATTCAAATTTTCCTTTTTCTGAAAAAATAAGTAAATCCTCGAGTACTTTCTCTTTTAATTACATTCAATTAACTTGAAAAGCACGTTCAAATGACATCGCATTGATAAATAGATCGATTCATTGTTAGATATCGCTACAAATTTTGTTTTGCTTCTAATGTTTTTCTTTGGGAATTCTTTCGTCCCCTTCAATCGAAAAGTTCTAAACAGGAACTGAAAATTAGTGTAGATCTGTAGTTTAATATTGTCAGGAAATAGAATCTTATTCTATTAAAACCAACGTTGGTTAACAAGCATTCGAAGTTTCAAGAAGATGCCTTCACGAGCTCCAACATCGGTTTCAAGATTCGTGCGCATTTTCTTTAATAAAATAAATCCATATCAATATAACTGACATTTGCCAATTACTTTGCCAGAAGAGTGTGACACGATTAATCATGCTTATCCAGGTTTTGAACTTCACACACGAAGGTTTTTCTCATGTTTTGGCAAGTGTTGCTCACTAGAGAAAGACAGTTCTGTTCTGGATCTTTCTAGCAGATTTATTACTTGTAACTATTGGCTTTCATCTGTGGGTGGCGTAACACCAGAGTAGTTCTTTTTTTCATTCTCGGATTCAACTTCAATCAGTTCGGATGTTTATCTTCTCCTAAAATGCTATCCAGTTACTCATTGCAAGAAATGGATTAGGAGAATCTCATTCGGTCTCTTGATTGAATCTTTTTCTTTTTGCCACCTTGGCAAAGAATTGACGAGCTCAGCAGTTGAATGAACTCCCACTTAAGACAGTCAGCAGATTTACATGATGCTTTTTCTATTTTTCATGTTTTAAGCATTTCTTATTTGCAATTAATGAAAACTACTGCAGTAAATATTCTAAGCATATTTTATTTTTAACCTTGTTATTTTAATATCTTTTATATAAATCTTTTACTGTTCATTATACTTTACTGAAGCAATTGATTAAATTAATGTCATTTACCGAAATATTTTTCTTCCACTTCCACTTTTCTTATTTTCCTTAATACATTAATGTGTAGTTAAATATTACTGTTTAACAATACGAGATTGTGTTAAAACTGCGCAATCCTTTGAGGTTTTCTGTTTAGTACTTTAGAACTCACTAATTTTCTTTTCCTTTAAATCAGCAATCTTTAAAAAAAAAAATTAAAAATTGTTTAAAAATTGTTTTATTTTCCTTTTTGTTTATTATGTACAATTTTTAACATGTGGGTTTATAATTTAGTAAATATATACAATTGAGACACACAAATTATTTACAATTAATATTTACAATTAAAATAATTTTTAAATTTGTATATAGATTTTTTTTAACTAAATTTAAAAACTATTTTAATTGTAAAATCTATATACAATACATCCTAGGACGGTTTCGAGGAAGTCATAGGTTCCCCATCATCAGCAAGATCTTGTATATAGATTTTTTTTTAACTAAGATCTTGCTGATGATGGGGAACCTACGACTTCCTCGAAACCGTCCTAGGATGTATTGTATATAGATTTTTTTTAAATAATTTTTTAATTTTTTAACTAAATTTAAAAATTAATTTAATTGTAAATATTAATTGTAAATAATGTGTGTGTCTCTCAATTGTATATATTTACCTTTTTGTTTATGATATCTCGTATTTTGATGAATTTGAAGTGGGTAAAATCTTAACCAGAACTTGTAATTTGCATCTACCAAATTTTTCTTCTAGAGCCAACATCAATGTCAAATTCTTTAAAGCTACCATTGCGTAGGAAACGATTCCATTTCGTCAATTTGTATAAAAATAGGAATTTGATATTAATGCCTACAGTTCTGGGAAGATCCATTAGTAGTTCAAAAGTTCCATTAGTGTTTCAGAGAGACTTGATTTGATCTGATTTTCCTTTTCTATTCGGAACGAAGCTAAAATATTATATTTTGGCCAACATCTTATCAATGCTTAGTTTGTGATCATTAACTGCTTTGTTGGAAAAGACATTCTTAGTAGCAGATATGACCTTCCATTGTCCAAAACAAATGTAAAAATTTCGTATGAAGCACATTTAGGCCAGAAATTTCTTCCTAATCTATAATGGTAAATTTGCAACTTTTCCTTTTTACGATTTGACAATTTTTCACACGGATTTATTATGAACTTTGTCGGAAGCATAAACAGATTCACAGAAGTCACGACTTCGAATTAACAGCTTGAATTTCATCCAACTTTTATCAAAATATATCTATTTATAAAATGTCTTTCAGCATTTCTTTATAGCCTGATTTTGTAAGGAAATTTGTCTTTTTCTGCATTTCCCCCCCCCCCCCCTTACATAACTTTGAACTTAATCCTCTTGGAACTTGACATTTATTTACAACAGACGATCAAAGTTTTTAAATTCGAAAGTTTTTCTTTTCTTTTTTTTTTTTTTTTTTTTTTAACCACTTGCAAATTTACGGAGAAAGTTTCCTTTGTATTCTTTAACAATTCTTTAGGAGGTGATCTCGGTTGTCGAGGTTAGAGGTGATCACTTGATGATGGTCGTATCACAAAGCTACTGTCTCGTTTAATCTGTACGGGATTTTTTTTAACAGTTCAATACATAAAAATGAAGAAGATATGATTTAAAATGTGGATTTTTATTTTGTTTGAAAAATTGTTTGAAATAAGGTTGAAGTTATTTTATTGATTGACTTTGTTTGAAAGCTGTGTCCCTATTAAGAATTTAAAGTGCCATTTAGATTTGTTTGTTTGTTTTTCTTCTTCTGTATAGTACAATCGTAATTTCTGGATGACTGAATTAAAACATTAAAAATTTAAGCAGTTAGGGAATTTATTTGCTCTTAAAGTTGGAAGATTTGAGCTTCAATTAAATTTGTGGAGAAGATTAAAGAAAGCCAGCACAATTACGGAGGTCCTCTCGTTAAACATTCATCCATTTCGGAAGCTAATTTTGGTGGTTTTGTTGAAGGATTTTCGCTGAGAAGAATTAGATGGTATTTTAGTAATGTAATAAGACCTAGTGTCATATATTGCAAGTACTTACAGTAGGAAATAAACCTCTTGAATGTTAGTGGAAAATGAAGGTTAAGTATCTGAGCCGAAAGAACTTGTGAATTACTGTTATTTTTGTTGTTCCTTGAATTCACTAAGTCTAAAAAAAAAAAGCAGAACTTTAAAGTAATATTAGAATTCTTCTGATGAAATTACTGTAAATTTCTTTTCAGATTAAGATCGAAACGAAATATTTGAATTCTCTGTGCAAATGCTACACGCTCCTCCTTAGATACAATAAGTACTTCCTCAAAATTACTTAATTTTTTTTTTTTTTTTACATTTTATTTATTGTTTAAAAAAACAACATGGCGTTTTGTTTTTTAAAAGGAAGTCTCCCAATATGCGTAAATTATATCTAAATGTTAATTTTAGAATATATTGAAGACTAATTAAAATCAACAAATTTACCTTGGCTAGATTGAAGCAAGCTATCCACTGCAAATAACAGTGGATTAGTAAAGGGATTAACGGTAGACATCGCAATAAATTCTCCTGATGCTGCCTACTTGTGCCAAGTTTCTGCTCTGCAACCCATACGAAAAAGTTACATAATTATTAATAAAAGAAGCCCTTTTTATTAAAAAATATTAAAGTATTAAGTAATTTATCTGTAAATTGTACGCCATATTTCAAGAAGACGTTCACTGGTTCAAAGTTAATAAGGGTGATACTCATATATGTAAGCCCAATGATTTTTACTTAGAAAAGCATCAGAATTACATAAAATTAGGAAAACAGATCAACGAACGTAGAAAAAACAGTGAGGGGGGGGGGGGGAGGGGCTCCCAAATAATTAAGGAAAAAGTTCACTTTAAAATAAACAAACTAATTCGTGTCTATTAAAGTAAATGTGACATTTTCCTTCATTCAAAATTGTAGTGTCGAGGGAAAACAGGTTGCATTAATAAGTGTAATATTTAACGTTTGCAGAACGCTTTATGATTAAAAATTGATAAAAAAATCTTTTAAATAACACACTAAAATTAACGTAAGTCACAACGTGATTAATTTCGGGTGACTAGTTTCGGGACTTTCGACAAAGGAAGTAGGATGGATAGGCTTCCGAAACTAGTCACGTGACTGTTTGTTAATTTTAGTGTTAGTTTGTTTTTTAAATGACATTTTATCAATTTTTAAGTGAAGGAGAAAGTTTTTACGTGTGCTCGTTAATTCATAGGGAAGAAATAAGTATCAGCCAACACCCAAATAACTTTAAAAAATAACAAATTGTTATTTGTTTCAACCGTTGAAAATGAGCTCCGCAAAGGCAGCTCGAAAGCTCCAGAATATGTATGTATGTATGTATGTTTTTTATATTGTTAATTATAATTTTTTATTTTTTAAAGTTATTTGTTAAACTCTTTATTTTTTTTTTTTTATTCATTAAAGGATTCCTTTCAACACCAAACTGAAGTCCTTAGAAACCAAAAGGACTACGTATTGTTAAAAGTTTGGTGTCTAGTGACGAGACATCCGTTGTCGCAGTTTTGACACTGTCACATGATATACTGTGTTTATTACTAAACTGTGAAAATTCATAGGAAAATTTGTTTGCTAAGCGAGCCTGGGATATCGTTTTATACCCGAATGTGTTTTATAAATGAAATGGAATGTGATTAACGACATTTCATTCCGACATCGTTAATTGATGCCGTAGCTCACAAGAACGCAATCAGTGGGTGACATTTGATCAAACGTCGTGACACGGAGTTCAATCGCTGGCAACACTCCCTCACTCTAAAAATGCCAGTAAATTAATCTGTTGCGCTGGCTTCTATATAACTCCTTATAACCCTCAGTTCTCTCATTTCTACAGAAATGAATTAAGGTAATACAAATATTTTAATAGATTAAAAAAAAAGAATAATTATTAAAATTTGGGAACTAATCACTATTAATTAATTTAATTTATCATGCATTGGTAAAATGCAGTGACTTTTTGGTGCCATTATTGTATTCCTGAAGTTAAAAAAATATATTATATTCTTTTTTTTAATTCCAAATTTGAAAATATGAAATAATACACTTTTAAAATAATAATTAAATTTAATATTACGATTTATAATACTACACTGAGGAGGGAGTGTATTTTTTTTTTCCGTTTTTTTTCCAATAAAATTTCCTTCACATTTAATAATAATAAAAACATGCCAGGAAAGAGATACCAAAGTACTTGCATCATTCAACAAAAAAGTGACTAAAATTACAACTTTAGTATCAGACTAAAGACTTGTAAAAGTTTGTTACATGTAATTCACAAAAATTTTGAATTTTTTATTAAAAGTAGAAAAGGTACCAGGAGAAAGGACAAATTAAAGCTTTAATTATCATTTTTTTTTTTTTTTTTTACTGTTTCGTATGCTGTCCAAACAATTTCAATATTTTATGAATAAAGATCTTGTGAAAAACATGTTGACATTCAGGACAAAGCAAAGCAGCATCATTAACATCAGCGCTTGCAAATCATTAGGAATTTTGGAGGACTGATAGAGATTAAGATCAAAAGTAATTTATGGTAGCCCATAAACAATAATCATATTAAGAAAATCGGTCCATGCGTTTTTGCGTAACCTAGGCAAATGTGAAAGTTGAACCCTGCTCTGCCAATTCACTAAGTCTGTCCCATTTTAGTTTTAATTTAATAATAATTTATGACACCATTTAATTTATCTTTAATCTTTATAAACCGTTAAATACAAAGTAATACGATTTATTAGTAATTACTACATAAATGCGTTGTTAATGAACTAGAATATTCTTTTTTTTTTATTAACGCCGACGTATTCGTTTATAGACTGATTAAAAAAAAAAGTTCGCTTGGGTGTTCTTACAGTGAAGAAAATAAAAATTTTAATTAGAGCCGAAAGACGTGGGTGTCTCCTACGTCAAGACGCATGTTGCTTGTCACACCATCAGATATAAAAATCCAACGGAAGCTGTTAGTAGTGACTTTTATAGCTTTATTTTTTGTGCAATGTCTGCTTCTTCTGTAAGGTCTCTTTTGTTGAAGGCCTCTTGCGTAAAATACAGAACGAATCACAAAAAAAAAAAAAACAAAAAAAAAACCCAGGATCAATTACTTTACGTTATACTTAATTAAATGTTTATATTTTTCATTAAAAAGTTTCAATTCTGAAATTCATTTTTGTTAATTTGAAATTACTGCACTTAGTAATTTTTACCAGACTTAATAATGACTTAATTCGTAACAATGTAGCCTATGTAGGAATATTATACGAAAACGCATCAGCGGAAACGATTTTTTATGTAATTAAATACTCCGTATCAGATCAAAATAGATAACGAAAATATGAAATGAAAATTAAATTAATATCAAAAAAACAAATGAGGAGTGTTTTAATTTATTTAGTGAAATTCATTCCAACAATAAAATTATTTAAAGTATAAGATTGAAGTTACACAATGTTAAAAACTGAACAGTTTTAACTTGATGTTATAATGAATTTCTAAAATAATGCTAAGATCTTGATTTACAGGAAGACGTAATTCATAAGTTTTAGAAAAATTGAAAATTGATACATAATTGTTTGAGATTTATCTTTATAGGTATTAGTGTAATGCTGCACCGAGTATAGAGCATTTTATTGCAAGGGCCAAGTTAGGGAACCATAACAAAAAATAATTTTCAAGATTTCTGTGGACCAAGATCCCCTTAATTTCAATTCTGCAATCTTTCAATCAAACAAACGAAAGAAACTAAATAATCTAATCTATTAAAATGTAGGAAGATATTAGCACACCATTGAAAGTTTAAAAATAACATATTAAAAGGCAAACATTTCGGGATCTATTAGCAATCCTTGGTCAACACTTGAAGGACTGGAGGGAATGACATTAAAAAGAAACTGTAAACCATCTCGAAAAAAAATTGGGAAAGTTAAAAAAAAGGGTGGGGGGGCGAGGGGGGTTAAATAATTTTTATCTCAAACGTGAAGCGCATAATCTTCAATAGAAAGCTTATGATTATATGGTTTACGCATTAGAATCAAGACACTCTAAACTTGCGAATATAATGTCCACTTTCATACCCTTAAATAAGGAGATTCTTGAAATCTGTGTCATGACCAGTTTTATATACGTGGGCTGTGGTAAAATATTGAAGTTTACCAAATTTAATAGCCCTTGCCTGCTCCTTAATCTAATCTAAATAATCTAATAATTTTTAAGTTTTCAGGGAAGTGGGTGCCCTAACGTTGTCTCAGGCTCCCCGTCTACATACGCCCATATATCATTGTTTTCTCCACTTCTAGCAAAATAATGGAAATAAATGCATGCAGCCTTGTTTTATTCATTATTTTGAATCCATATTACTATGGCATCAGTCCAAAAGAAAGCGTTTTAGATCTCGTTTGGAGGGTTTTGTTCTCTTTTCCATCAGACAATGAAAGAATAAGAATTTTTCTGTGCTGTTTGCAGCGACTCAATTTTTTTTTTTCAACGTGCAGTCATGCACTAAGTATATCTTTCGCCATCTGTTGACGACAATAACAACAATCTAAGTCTTGAAAAAGTTAAGAAAAAGAACTCAATTGTAAAGATATTTAATATTACAAAATAATACAGTAAAATTCAGATTATCGGGTTCAATTATCTCTGGAGTTGGATTATCGTTCTCCCCTCAGTAATACATACACATTTCATTTTAAAAAAAAATCTTTGGAAATGGATTCGTAGAATCGCGAACTTTATCTAAATTGTTTTGTATTTGCATATTATAAGAATATTTATCATATGAGGATGGGATGATTTCTAAAAGTATATTTACCCATTAAAACATAATTTGAACTAACCGTGTTTCTCAATATCACGGATAATTGACTCTTTACATCCGTTTTAGTACTGAAGAATTCAAGTAAATTAAAAATAAATGCAGAAATAGACGTACTACAATAAAGTAAAATATCAAGAAAAATTCTTAAAGGACAAAAAAAAATCAATTTAATAACTCAACCCAACTATGATTTAATTTGAAATATATTTGCATTAAATTCCCGTCCATTCTTTGCGGCTTTTCTTACTTCAATCTTCTTTGCCTTCCATTTTTATTAAGGTTTCGAAAGGCAGTGAATTTCAATAAAAATAGTAATAATCGTCTTCTAGTCTTGATATCAATCTTTCAAAAATGGATAGCCGGATCGTTTCCATGGTAACAGTGAAGTAAATAAGATTTCCCATATATTCTTAATTGTAAATGCTTGACTCCGGGTATCGTTTCAGGCAATAATAAAGAATGAAATAATTCGTTTGTTGAAAAAAAAAATATCTTTAATTTAAAAAACAAAAAAAAAACAAAAGCAAAACCTGAATTTCAAGCAAAAACTTTAAATAATACGCAGATTTTCCAATCTTAAACAAAATGATCAACCCAGTTAATTTAAGAGATAAGTTTAGCTAAAGTTAATAACATAAATGTATTAATCTATCCTATTGTTTCTTCATAATAAAATTTGAACTTCAGATACCATCGTTTTTTCAATTTTTTTTTTCTTCAATTTTCGGAAACCTGTCAAAATTTGAAATTTCAGTTTGTTTTTACTTCAAAATGAATCCCGAATGTTCTTTAACACATTCAAATGCATTTTCTTTTCATGATTTTATTCGTTAATTATTCTAATAAATTGAAAAGAAGAGAATATTTTTTTTTATATAAGTATATTTTCTTATTATTGACCCCTGAAAAATAAATAAATAAACATCATTTGGTATTATTAAAAAAAAAAAAGAAAATGTAGGCTTGTTTGTTTCTATTATTTTTATTTAATAATCGGATATTTAATATTATTGATATTTTAATTGCTGTTTACATCTCATTAAAACTTCAAACATCTAATTAGTTTTTGAAATGTTAATGTAAATTATTAATATTAATATTTTAATATTGATACGAAATTACTGCATAATATGCAAGTTATTGACGCACTTACTGACCTCTTTATTAAGTTGAAATAAATTATAAAAATTAATATTTTTTTGATAAGAAATGCACTGTATTTGAAAATACTGTTTTTGTTTTGTGTCAACCTTTGTTAAACTTTATCTAGAAATATATATATATATCGGTTTTGTTTTCCCCCCAAACGTATATTAAAAAGTACCCCATTGCATTTTTATGATAGAAACCTTAAGAAGTAGTATATTTATTTTTATCCTAGCAATAAAACTTCATCTTATTTTGATTAAACGTAATCAGAGAAAGTGAAATATCTTTCAATCATTGAATCGGGGTCAAAATTTATTGCCAATCTCGTGCCAAACCTTGCGTCTCATAATATTGCGGGAAGAGAAGAAGCAGCTAAATATAAATGGGTATCTGCAGTCAGGGAAGATAGAATCAATGCAATCTCACGACCCAATAATAGACAAAGGGGGAATATAATAGTAGAATCAAGTTCAGCATCTATTTGGGAAGCTTTTTATTGTTTTATAATTTGTTTTATTATAATTTATTCTCAGTAGCATAACTTTTCAGTAAGTTACAGAATATAACTATCAGATGATTTATATTTTGAAATATAAAAAATTTTCCTATTTATTCGGCTTCTGCTTATTTATACAAATAGCTCTTCATGTTTCTATTCTGTAATTTAACAGGAATTCCGCTGTTATTTAAAGAGCAAAGTTAAGTAATGAATTCCTTTGGTAAAAACCTAATACATTTTCTTGTAAGTTCTTCATTAGATGCTATTTATGATCCTAGCCTTATGTTGTGTGGGTGGCAGGGAATCCGAGCACTCCTATTTTAGGTGTACTGTGTTATTCCCACGGAAAGGGCAGATGCTCAATGATAAATGGGAGAACCCTGACAAAACCTGTCCACCACGAAACCCATCAGAACCGGACCCCGTTAATCAGGAGATGAGAGGCCGATGTCTTATTGGTAACTTAAGAAAACAATAAAAGTGTAGAAGTTTTTCCTTCATGTTCAGAATATAACGTTGAGGGAATATTATTTTGAGATCATGTTCTTGGATTAATCTAATTTTATATTGTATTTTTGCTTGTATTAGTTTTACAAAACGTATGAATACTTCTCGGGTCTGTCGTTTTCATCTCCTTTTTGTTTTTAACATGTCCTAAAACAACAGCCGGTGTCATCGATGGTGGTCCACCGGTTCCTTGAATCATATCGCCCGGCGAGATGTCAACGAAGAAGGACGGACGAAAATAAAACGAGTGGGCGTTGATTAGATTCGTTTCTACGATTGCTCGCTATCACCTTTTAAAGAGACGCTGTCAGAAACCCAGTGCATTGGCATGGAACGAATCTCCGGAAGCTCTTCCCTTAATCATAATATTGAGTTTTAATTAAATAAGGAGTTCCAGAACGAATTCTCAATTTTTTGTTAAAACTGCGGAGTTTTTCTTTCATGACTTAAACTTCGTTTGTGTGTGTGTGTGTGTGTGTGTGGTGTGTGTGTGTGTGGTTTTTTTTTTTATTTTTTTTATTTTCATTTGTAATATCTATTATAGATATATGTAATATTATATATGTCATATCTATTAAAGATATAATAATGGAAAAAATTTTGCATTTTTTTTTGAAGAAAGTAATTAAATCCGCGTCCTTTAACTTAATTTTGAAATCAGAACGAGTGGGCGTAGCTCTATTTTTTTTTCAAACCTAACACTAAAATCTCAGCTTCCTAGAATGCATTGTTTCATTGATCAAACAGACGGACGGACAAATCTATTCTGATTTTAAAATTTCTAATACACTCATTAACAAAAAAAAACGACACACCTAGAAGGAGTTGTTCGATTGTAATGAAATT
>JAFIDM010093845.1:0-33958 GCA_023159025.1 Thereuonema tuberculata
AAAAAAAAAAAATAAAAAAAAATAAAAATGTCCCAATTTCTTGAACGGAATGGAAACTTTCCACAGGTTTGACAAAGAACTACTGAATGGAAATTTCCTACAGGTTTGACAAAGAACTCCGATCAAACAACTATTAATCCCAAAATATAATATTTTATCAAATTTCAATCGATTCTCTTTACAATTGCAAAGAAAGGAAAAACACTATTACAACCTATTCTTTCATAACCAGCCCCACTCTCTTTACAATAAGAAATATAATATTACAACCACCATCATTATATAAAAAAAATCAAAAAATGGTTCGATAAACAATCGAACCATTACATCATCAAGGATGGTTATAATTATCGCTCCGAGTACTGGCAGTTTATTGAAGAGAATTTAGAAATAAAAATTAATTATGTTGAGTTGCCACCAGCTGGCGTTGGTGCGCAAAAAACATGTTGAAACATGCTAATTGTCTCGTGACACATCAGCGAATCATACATGATGCCTTCCTTAACCGTGTAGTGGAAACGGAACATGCACTAAAGGGTCTACTTCGAGGAAGCGAGTGGGTGGAGACCAAACTAATGGCACTCGTATTTTAAGTTGGAGCATAAATAAACGAAACAACTTTTATGAAAATCCGTCCAACCGTTTTAACGGGTACAAACAAATAGAAGAAAAATGTTAAAATTGAAAATAAGTGAGACTTCACAAACTCAGTAATAAAGAAAAGTACCTGAAAGAACTTAGCAGATATTTTCCTAAAAAGATAGTTTCTTAAAAAAAAATTTTCGTTAGTTGTATTTTTAATTTCAGTCGTTGGTTTTCGTTGTTTGAAACCGTAAGTCATTAGAAATATTATTGCCCCGATTCTAAGGATTGACTTAAGATAAGTTGATGTATTTGAGTTATGTTTCATAAAAGAAAAGGGTGAAAAACTTGGAGAATGAAATATAAATAGAACGCCACGAAGTGACATTGTGTGAGGGAACACAAGATAAGAAGGTGCTTGTAAGTAATTTGTTGACGTCCATTTTGGCACAAGTACAAAAACAGATGCCAACCCCAACACAAGACACTGCAAGTCTCCACCATAAATAAATAGAGAAGCATTATTTAAATTTCAGTTTAAAAAAAGTAATAAACAACAACAACGAAAATTAATTTACTTATTAATTGCACAAAGTAATTAATATTTCCCACCCATTCCAGTATACAATGCATTACAAAATGCTTTAGAATTAACTGGAAGAAATCTATGAAATCTGTTCTTACATAATTCCAATATTCTACAATAAATTTCGTTTTTGATCCAAGGAATCTTATGTGAAATTTGATACGAAGATTTATTCATTCCGAACATTCGAACAAAAAAAGCAAATGAAGTATAGTTCATTTTAGACCACCTAAAATGAGTTTTGGAGTCGTATTAATTCTTCTACTTTCAAAGTAGAACATTAATGTCCCTATCAAGCCTATATAATCTTGAATGGTTCTTGGGCAGAGTTCAAGTTCCTCTTAAACATGTTCTAAAAAAAATTACTTGAGTGGCTTCAAAATGATCACATCACAAAATATTCTGAAGTACTTTTAATGTGGTATCGTTAAGGTACAGCAAGGTAAAGGCCTTTCAAGTATTACATAAGCATTAAAGGGAAGGGGTTAAAGTTTTGCTTATTTTCATTGACAAGGGAAGGGGGATGAGAGCAATGCTTATGTAACATGGACAAACATGCACGCCAGAGTGCGCTCGCTAGATAGACTTCAGTATTCCATGTGTACTTTTATATATAATTTGTTCAGGAGTGAATATCATGTATAAGTAGTGTTGACTGTTTTAATGTAGTGTTGAGGGGTATTTACTGTTAATGATTTGTCAAATCTTAGGAAAGCACAAAGGGGCGGGTGCTATGACATCTGCTTATTTTTGCTTATAAGGGGGAGGGGTCTAAAATCACTAAAATGTGCTTTACATAATACTTGAACGACTTACCTTAGGGCTGATACATCAGAAGCTAAGTTCAAATCTAGGCGAGGGCTTAATTATCTTTAAACCTTAACAGGGCTTGTTGGATAGAATTAGTTTTTTACCTAAAGCTCTTCAAAAATCTAGAAATGGGGTGTGAACCGTTCTGCTGAATGAGATCTTAAGTGAAGCGGTAAAACATAACTACTTGATAATTAAAACTTGTTTTCTTGTTTTTTTCTTCATCTTCTGGAAATTTGTTCAGTTCTCATTGGATCGACTCCGCTTTCCTATAAGATATTTTCTGATGGTTTCCATTAATTCATTCATTTCATTAGTCGTCAATTTCAGGAAATCTTGTATAAATAGTATTTTCTTTAATGATAGTTAATTTTTTTTCTGTTAATTACTGTCAGTAAAGAAAATCCTATCTGAAGCTCTTTAATTACCGTAAAAAAAATTAAAAGAACTCAGATATTAAAGCATCCTATCCAGTTGCTGGTTTCATGCATTGACTATCAACAACAGTTCGTCAATTACGAAAATTACAAATAATTATGAAGAAAAAGCTGTAATGATTTAGTTGGAAATTGTCGGATATTCCACTTTACAAGTACTTTTTTTATAATAGTAATTCGGATTTTTGTTATTCCAATTCGCATTAAATAAACTGCAATTCAGATATTATAATTCAATTTAAATAACTTCTTCTTTTTTAATCTTTTTAATTTTGCTTAAAAAAATGTGGATTAGATTTAAGTAAACCTTTAACTTCAGTTTTAATCTCTTTTGGATTTTATTTTCCAATTATAATTTTAATCAGGTAAAGCAAATCTAGAAACAGAGTAACTGTGGCTATTATAATTTAATATTATGAGAGAACCTCCACTATCGCTTAAGTACAAATGCGATGAATCCATTATAGTATTTTATTAGGTTTATTTTAACTTCTAATACTTTTTTTTATCAAGGACAATTTTAATCCGCTATTGGGTTATCGTCAACTTAAATGAAAAAGGGAAGAATGGCGATTGTAAAAATGGGAGAAGTGAACGCTTGATGAACAAACTTTTAACCAATAAATGAACACTCCAGTGATAGGTAGAATAAGGTAAATAACAATATGTACGAAAAAGTTAAAACACATTAAAAAAATTCAACATTTTAAAGGCTCTTTAAACTTAATTTCATTACTAATTAACACTACTTTCCTTTTGAATTTATTACTTTATTCTTTTGGATGTAAGCTGATAAGCGATGAAATCCTCTGGTTAGGAGAGCTCTAAAACAGTTCTTTTAACATCCTATTCAAATTAACAAGTAACAGCTTATAATCTTTGCCTCTTGCTTCACTCCAAAACATTTGCAAGCAAGAAGCTGAAAACCGCTTTTAAAATTTCGGCGGCTTAGGTTATTTATCAATGAAAAGAATGGCATCTGCCTCAACTTCAAGATCCTTTTGTAGAAACTCTTTCATTCTGGCTTAAACTGCAGCAGATGTTAAAATGGTAGGAAATGTTTTGATGGCGGCTTTTGTATCTCCTCTTTACAATCCTTTCTTACGAAGAAATTCTTCTAAACCATTGTGGAAAGTAATTCGTTTTATGGTCACTTGGTTTGATATGTTGAAGAGTAGATTGCTTACAATAAAGAGAGAATTCCGGTTCCCCGTACACTAAAAAGATCTTTATTCAAGCCGAAAAATAGTACTTTCGTAGGATTGCAATTCTTGTGAAAACTCCCTTCGCAGCAGCGTTATAAGAAGCGCTTTTAAAACATCGCGAACGCTACTTAACGTCCTCAATTTCAATTCAACAAGTCTAATGTAAATTAGGCCTCTATCTTAGACATTGAATTAGTTGAAGCAATTATTAGTTAAAATTTGCTGGTTTTTATGTAGTATTTTTAATAATTCTTCCGATTTATTTGGTCTAAGTTCTTTTTGATGGTATTCGGAAATTGCCAAACCATGAAACTTTTTCACTTTTCTTTTTTTTTGTTTCTTAGCTGTTTCCCAAGAACTATTTCCATTAAAGAATATGTACGAAAATTAAATTTATGTAGACCAAGTTGCCTCCAATTTCAACTTGAAGCAATATATGCTTTTGCTATTTCTAATTTATGTTTCTCTTAATTTTTTCTGAAGCTTAATTGAAGATAACCGTTACTGATATTAGTTGGTAATCACTTGGTCGATGTTCTTTTTTTTTTTTTTACTTCAGATGAATTATGGATGTTACGCTGTTCTGCCAGTGCCCTCTAGAGACAAACCCATAATGACAACATTGTCCATCTTAATGGTTTTAAATCTCAAATGAGTCGATTGAACTATACTTTCAGTCAAAATTAATTAAAATCAAAAGACAATTAGTTATTTTTATAAATATCGTTATTGCTAATGGATCGTTCTTACATTTTTGTTTTTTATACAATTAAATTTCACCCAGTGCTGGGAATCGTAAGTGGAAGAAGCAGGGAAAGTTTTAATGCGTCTTAGAAATAAAACAATTCACAAATAGTTTTCTTTCTTTTAATGTCCAAGAACCATTCATGATTTTGTCCTAAATAAAAGCAAAAAGGAATGGAGAGAAGCAGCCATTTGTCTGCAAAATTACTTAAACAATGATGGCCAGTGCTCTAGCAGGCCACAAGCTGTAATTTGAGCTTCAAAGAAAGTTATCTAATCTCAATGTCACGCTTATTTGAAGCTCATTTGTTGCATAGTCTAAAATTTGTGTAAAATTAATTCATTTGTACACTTTACATTCTTTTATTTATTTTGCTTTTTTTTTTTTTTTTAATTTTTTAAGTTTTTTTAAGTTTCCGTCACGTAATTGCTTAAGTGACGTAGTTATGTCTTCAGGGTCACAAGAATGGGGAACAATTACATGAAATAAAAATCACATTTGACCATATATTTCTTTAATCTACATTCAAAAATTTACCAACCTAAAAATTTCAGGTAATTGTTCCCCATTCTTGTGACCCTGAAGACATAACTACGTCACTTAAGCAATTAGGTTACGGAAACATAACGGAAGACGGAGTAGTGCGTATAGCCCTTTAGATTACAGCAATACATTTAACATAACTGTGAATGTGAAAATACATACTGAACCACGATAAAATCACGAATATTACTACAAAAAATAACTACAAGAAGAAGGTTAAGATTGAAGGTAATGAAAGTATGAGGAAAAGATAATTTCAGATTAAATATAATAATAATAATAAAAGAATCTGTGTTTTTAACATTGTGATGCGAGGACCGTTGAAATAAGGCGCTAAAGTTTGTCGTAATAAGGACTCACTGCCAAATGGAACGTAGTATTATGTAAATGAAACAAACTTATGTAAATAAAAATATTGTTTTTAGAGCTTTTGCCACAAGCTTTTTAGGGCGTTGGTTGAAATATAAATAAGCATAAAAAAATTCGAACTCTGTTCACGGTGTTTAAGAGGGCGGGCCTTTGAAGTGGGGCATGACTTCAAAAGTTGTGATATGGATAACTTCCGTAAATTTTGGGCTTTTCAGCTAAAATTAACCTTGACTTCGGATGACTGAATATCCAACTTTCTTGTTAAAATATTAAGAAATACTATTCACAAATCTCAAGGTGGTTGACCTGTGGGAAATACACTTACCGCGGTAGATGTGCGTCAGAAATAATTTATCATCCTGTGGTCTTACGCAACAGCTGTTCCTCTGTGCCTAAACTTCGTGAAATAGAAATAGTCAAAGCCCAAATTACCTAAACTTCAATCCTGTATTTTATTACCTGTTTAGAATCGATAATTTAAGATTTATTACCGAACCAACTTTCCCGCCAGAATCCCGTGCAAGTTCCTAATGTCTCCATCAATGCTTTCTGCAACTGACTGTAAGATCAGAAACAAACCCAAAGTAAAATACATTCTTTTTCTTATAATTGATGGCTTTTGTTGTTGCTGTGAATGAATTCGTTGAAAGACTCAGTTCAAAAAACGGAAGCCAAGTACTTCGTCAACCAGTCTTCGTTTTTTAGGCGAAGGTTTCGTAGAAGATGGATGACCTCTTGTCAAGACTCGCCGCCAATCGATTGCTAAATTAAATCAGGTTGGACGTTCTCACTTTAATGAGGAAAGTGTCATCTGCCCGTTCATCTTCGTCTCCTTCTCTCCGTTCTTCTTATTCGTTTTAATCACCACTTTGCCCAATTATTACTTCTTTTCAGAAAGAAAAGTTGAAAGACGAGCAAGGATTAACAGTATCCAAAAAAACTTAATGAATTCCCTGAAATGAAAAATTCTAATTATATTTTTTTTTCTTTTGTCACTGAAATCTGAAATGTACTTAAATTCGACTTAGAATTTGGAGCAAAAAATAAGGTATTCTTTATATACATTATTTTGTTATTTTTTATGAATTACTGGATAGATCCTTGTTTGAGGGATTTTTTTTTTCCTACTCCTAGGTAAGGTTTACTCAATTCGACTCGGTTCCTTAAGTCGTCTTTAGGAGATGATAGGTTTTCCGCTGTCTTCCCGTTATGTAAGTGTACTTTCAATCTTCCTAGGAAGAAGGCCACTGATACTGCTTGTTCGAGATATGGACAAAGCGGAAGTAGCAAAATCTATGTAATTCTCATCTCCTGAAGAAGGCTGAAGAAATCGAGCCGAAATATTGAGTAAACCTTACCCCGGAGTAGAAAAATCCCTCAAGACAATCTTTCCAATATCATGTCCCACTCCTCCTTCAGAACTGTATGAATTCTTTCGGAGATTTGATTTCCGCTAGCAAAAGGGAACTCGCTTTTAGATATTCTTTACAACCTGACAGACCAACAACAGACGATCGGTGAGATTTCTGAAATATGTAATGCGAGTATTAACTGCGTCGTCTGCTTAACTTATGGCGTTTTGTTTTGTGACAATCAGGTTACATTAATCAATAAAATATCTTAAATCTTTAAAGATCATACTTGAGTGATGAGAATTCACGAAATTAAATTTATTTCGAGGATTTCATTAAAGAAATAGAGATGCTTTATACATATAGATATGTATTTTAGATATGTAGTTGTCTTGGCATTTTTCAAATTTCAGATTGCTTTATACATATAGATATGTATTTTAGATATGTAGTTGTCTTGGCATTTTTCAAATTTCAGATTGCTATCCGGCTAGATATATATTGTACATATAGATAGATTTCAGAAACATTTTCTATATTTTTGTTTTAAGGGAGTTTTTTTTTGTAGTTAAAATCTGGAATCTTACCAGATTAATATAAAAATAAATCTGCTAACACTATTTATAGAAAGTTATTTGTCTTCTAACTTGAAGGTTTGAGCTTACTTGGTGATGTGGGCTTGGTTCATACTTTAACTTTTGATTTACAGCTTTTACCTTGACATATATTGAAACCACTTTTAGATTTATTGTTCCTATAAAGGGTTTGTTTTAAATTCCAACCAAGAGATGGAATAACAACATATGTAAGATCGTGAAACCTAGGACCGTTGAAAGACCCTCATTAAAAGTTTTGGAAGTCTTTCATTTTCTCATAAAATCACCGCTGACTTAATTTAATAACAGGAAGAGGGTTCGTGTGGAAGAGTTACGAGTTGTTTAGCACCGATCATTCATTTCGTAATTGGTAACTGGGTTTACAACGGATTCTACCAAAAATAGACCAGCAGAGATGTACATCTGTACGAAAACAAGACCGCCTCCACCAGCTTTCATTTCATAGGAGTTGGTGATTAGTGGCTTTACAAGTGAAAGGGGTCGGAGATAGTCGGAGTGAATTTAACGACTTAATGATTTCATGTTGACGACTAGTTCATTTTGATTGGCTGTGCTTTGATGGTAACAAGTGCTAAATAATTCGATATTCAGTTTTTATTTTTTTTGAATTGAAGTTTTATTGAATCATCTAAAGGATCCGGCATTGTCTTGTGCCTAGGAGAAATAATAAACGTACAAATATCGTTTTTGCGCTTTCTGTATAGACAATTGTTACACGTGACTAATTAATTGAGAATTGTTTACTTCTTATGTAACTTGTAATAAACTTTGAACAGTTTCTGGTGATTTTTTTACTTCAAAAACTTCGTCATAGGTGGACTTTGGCATGAGAAAAAAATTCGAAACCCTATTCCTTAGGAGATAGATGATTTATGTTTAAAAAAACACTATTTAACCTTCTGTAAAACTAAGAAAACAGCATCAAAATTAATTGATCGGTTCAAAGTTAGAAGCGGTAAATTACAAAACTTAATGAAAAGTTGAAGCAAAATGTAACGTTTCAAAAAATGCATTTTTGCTAATTCGAGAAAACCCGAAAATGTTTTTTTTTTTTTTTTCCCTCCATTGCGAGAATGCCTAAGAAAGTGATTCTGTGGCCATAAACCATCCCTGCCATACCTATCATGAGATGTTGAATATCTCATCGGTTTAGTAAAGTTTTAAGGGAACAATTACTTGTATAGATAAGAAATAATATTTTTTTTCGCATTACTTGTATAGATAAGAAATAATACAACATTTCATCAATTAGCAACTATTGAATCACTTGAAAAAACATGATAAAGTGTTTTTTACCTCGTAAGACTATATCCTCACATTTGGACTTGATCAGTTTCGGACTACAACATAATTTTTTAATCACTATTTTAATTATTGGAATTATTTCGATCAACAATTCAATAAAGATTGGATCATTATAAAAAGTTGCGTAATACTGCAGTACGTTTAATAACTATCCTAATTAAGATTGTTCTAAAATAACTCGAGCTCAGAAAATTGGCAGAAATAATCCATTATCTGAATTGCTCTTCGGTGCCTTAAAAACTTAACCAATTTCTCCTGATGTTAAAAGTAAGATAACTTCCAAATAGGTTTATGATGGTGTATTATAATTTTTGTTGGGTGTATGTGAATTAAGAGCTAGCATTTTAATATATATAACATCATTTAATAGCAAAATTTAAAGTGTCGTATATTTAACAAGAGAAAAGCATAACACAGACCGTTTCGAGGTTCCTATCTCTTGTCAGTTGGATTCGCCCAGTACTCAATAGCTCAGTGGAACCAAAGAAACATAAAGGACAGAAATGAACATAACAATGACCCTTAAGCTTAACTTAATTTGTATTTTAATGTTTTTTTTTTTTTTAAGGGTCGTTGTTTTGTTTATTTGTCCCTTGTTTGTTTCTTTTGGTTCCACTGAGCTATCAATATTTGTCACAGCGAACCTTTAATTGTGTGTATGTTTGGTAGTTTTTTTTTTCTACAAATACATTCATTTCTGCGAACCCTAACGTCACCAACAAAGAAAACCATAACTATCAACAAGCAGTGAACTGGCACATTATTAAATAACACATAGTACTCTGCATAGCTAACTTATTCTTTAACAGTTTTAAGTACGCAAGAATTGGAATTAAACTCAAATCTTATAAAGGAATTATGAACTTAGTAATATGATCTGTTTCTCAAAATTAACAAACGAGTTCCCTAATTTCATCTAACCTGAGAAAAGCAAAACAAATTCATTTTTCAATTGTAGGGATTTATTTTATTGAAATATTCTTCTACAATCACGTTTTAACATTAAACAATTAACTGATCATTATTTAACCCAACAATTGGTAAAGTTCAACAATTTAAAAATAGGATAAAACACAAAGATTATCATTTTGAAAAAATAAAAAAATATATAATGCATGGCTTTATTCCAAAAGTTTAAAAAGGCATTTTAAAAGTTCGTGGGTTCTGTTCAACGTCTTGCGCAAAAAGTTCTCTTTCTTAGAGTTGACTTCTTTCGTATTTTGCCAGCACTGAAGTTGAGATATCGGATTTATTACATACGCTTATTTTATTATCGGCAACACAAGGATGTCCACATTCGATATCTCTATATTGTCATCCTTGTAATGTAATTTACCTCCGTTGCACTATCACCAAATAAATAATATATCTGCTGCAATATATGTTATTCTTAGTTCGTTGCATTATGTAAACACAGTATTTGGAAGAGGAAATGTAAATACAAACATGGCGTAATTTTTATTCCTTCCATTCGCTGTATTGCAAAAGTTTTAAGAACAACAACCGTAAACAATTGTTTTCTTTTCCGTGTAGAGACTCTGCACACGCTTTTAACAATTGACACACATCATGATCAATTCACAATAGTTTATCGGGTAAAATGTTGAATTTCTCAAATAATAAATATTACTTTTAACACATTTCCATTCAATATCTATTCAGAAATTTCTTTTGGAATGTTATTACTTGGTCTGCTTTGATGACGTTGCCATCTGAAGTTAAGCAGATTGAAATACACCTGTGCTTGTAATTCTTTAGCTTCATGTCAAAGATTGCGCTGCAGTTCAGTCGACTGAAGCAATGAGGCTAAAAACTAACATTATAACCACGTCAAGCACGGAAAGTGGACATTTCCATGTAAATTACAGCAATAAAAAATTTCATTATCGTTTGCATTAAATACCAAAGTATTTAGTCCGACCGCCCCATCCCCTTCCCCCAAAACAAATCCTATAGTAACGTCAAAATTACTATCTGGAAATTAAGTTGTTGATGAAAAAAAATCTGTCAGTCATTTTCTTCACTTTTCTTCAGGACGATTAAAAAAAAAATATAATGACAAAGTAATATACAGCAGTTAAATAACTTTTCCAATTGTAATAAAACTACTTTCTTCTATGTAAAAAAAGTGGACAACTTTTTAAATTGTATTAACTTAGTTGATGCATTTTTTATAGATAACAGGCAAGATATTTCGATCGTTGTTCATTTATTTGACTTCCCAAATAGCATCCGCATTTCTGGTTGCTTTGTTTCCTAATGGATTACTGAATGCAGATTGACACCTCCACGAAAGAAAATAATACTTCATTCTGGTTGGATATCTTCTTGAGCAAAAACATCTTTTAGAGACGAAAGAATTTAGTTTTGTTTGATAGATAGATGGATTCATAGAATATCCGGGTAATTGTTTTTCTCCTCCGATAGTCAAAATGCAATTTAAATAACGAAAATTTAAAATTTGAAGATAAAGAAATTCTATATTCAAACAGTTTATATGTAAATATTTTTAGAAATCATTTATTTGTATTTATCTGTGTATCTGTATTTTATTCATTTTTAATCTTTACCGTTATTTATTTAAATCATTCGTTTTCTATTTCCTAATTATGCTGTTCTGTTTATTTTTAAATTCTTTTCCGTTGCAGCCGTTGAATTAGTTAATTAATTTAAGTTTGTTTCTTTCTCCAATCACTATGTATATTTTTAATTAATATTCCAATGAAATCCAACTTTATCAAATCTATAAAAACCCATGTTTTATGTTTCATAAATTAATTCAGTTCAGTTCCAAAACTTCACTCTTCGCTCCTATATGACTCTGCCACAGATACCATTACAATATTCTACTGGCGAACAATGTTTACAACTGCAAACTAACTTGGAATAGGACAGAGGATGTCGATAGGTTTATTATATTGAGACGGACGAACAGAATTAGACTTTTATATATAAGAAAAACGAAAGTAGAGCCTAAGTAAAACACATATGCAGTTTATTTGTTTTTTGCCTTTGGGAGGTCACAGCCAGATTGGCTGTTGACTTTACCATAGGATTGCGCCTTTCTGATTCATTTTATCGAGGGAGGCGGGTTAGGGCTGATGATCCCGTAGAAGGGTGAAACAGCTGTTCCCTAATCCTCCCCGTAAAATGAATCGGAAAAGGCAAATGTGTTTTTGTTCATTCTGTGTTGGGCTTTACGGACATTTTCAGTATACTTTCGTTTAGATATTATTTTTTAAAATTTTTTTATGGTATAGATTGAATTTTAAATTTCAAGTCATCAAACAATTTCGTAATACATCGTACGTGCTTTCAAATAAAAGAAGTTTAGTAACTTCTAAGTATTACTGCATTTCATTATTCGTAAGTTGCGCGTGCTTTTCTTTCAGTTGGCCCACTTTGTAACTGAGGAAAAGAAAAAAATATCTTCAGGTATTTTTAATTAGCAATAGCGCCACCTAGAGAGCAAACGAGTGCATAACAATTGCAGTATCAATACCTTAAGGCCTTGTTGAACAAGAAAAACCTTCATAATTAATGCTAAAAAAAAAAAAAAAAATGCTTCAAACTCTAACTTTACGATGGAATTCCATCATCGAATTTAAAAACAAAAATTACTGTTCCTTAACCCTGTGTGATATACATTTGCGCACTCTTCTATTCTTCTGTCTCGTGATGTTCCCAATTTTGTTTTGTTTTTTCTTCCCCCTCCATCAATCAATGTCTCTCCCATCCTCAAAGTCGATATTCAAGAAAGGAGGCCATTTGAATCCCACCCCCACTTGCTGTAATCTTATACCGGAAGCATAACATTAGGATCTTGTTCTTTTCTCTTGGGGTAAAGTGTTGTGATTTATTAACTCGTTTTCAGTCTTTCTCAAATAAATTTATGATGGCCATTACTATTGCATCTACTCCTGAGGTACGGCGTAGCTTTTGTACATCGCCATTATTTAATCACACCAGACAAAGCGAAATAAACCGAAATACAGTTAGCTTCATATTTCGCAGATTCTGATCAATGTTTGCCTAAAAATCATGGACATTTCATCAATAAATGACACTGTCGAATTTTAATTGTCCATTGTTTTTAATTAAGGTGGGGAAAAAGAATGGAACCTCAAGAATAAATTAAAAAGCAAGAAAACACATTAAAAGTAAAGGAAAAGAAATTCAAGTGCCAGTCTCCACCGGCCTCAAATGAATTTTCTGTGGCTTCAAATTAAAAAAAAAACCGCCTAAAAATTATTAAACACATTAAAAATTGTTTTTAATATTTTACGTTATTTAAAAACAAAATTGCAATTATAAATGGCAGAAAATGTGGAACCTCCACGAATAGAATAAAAAAATAAAAATACACATTAAAATATAGAAAATTAATGTGCCAGCCTCCGCTGGCCTCTATTAATTTTTTTGCGCAATTAAATAAACCTAAAAAATGATAACACATTAAAAGGTTGAGACTCAGTATTTTACTAGGGACATCTCAGGATAGCTATTTCATGCTCTTTAGCATTCGTCAGTTGAGAATAGTCACCAGTAGAACAACTAGATCTCAGTATGGAGGTGATTGTAATGATAAATACTGGGTCTCAACCTTTTAAAATTGCAATTATTTCAACAATTATCATAAAATACTGTCATAAATACAGGCTTTGTTTAGCGATGTCTTTGCCCTTACTCTGCAGTAGCTGACTGGCATCTGCTTTTGGTTTTACTCTGAACCAATACTTATACGTAAAAAAATATAGCTGTTTGGGGGCATCACCGCTTAACAGCAAAATTTACATAAAATGTAAATACGATTGAAAAATTAAGATAATTAAAAACACGAATCTAAATGTTAACTAAGGTAAGATATAAGAAACAATAATAACCCTGAAATAAATTAATAAAACTATGATAATATTTATTAAGAACTTATTACTTTAGTTTTAATTTGCTTTTTAATTTTCTTCCTAATTCTTGACGTAATGAGGTTTTAAACTATTGTTTAAAGTTTTCAATTTAAAATATTTGGTTTCAAATTTCACTTCCAATTAATTGATATTATTTTATTTTTGTATTTTATTTGTCCTATTTAAATTTATAATACTAAGTGAAGTTTTGTTTTCTTTTTGAAAAAGATTAAAGCTTAACAATAAAAACGAGCCTCAATTTAGCATAGCATATACTGTCGAAACTGACTTGTAAGAAAGAGTAAAACATTAGTTTTTTTTATTTGGATTAATAGTAAACTTATTTTTTTAAAAAATCAGACGTTAAAAATTAGCCTAATATGAAATTAAACATCATTGGTTTCACATTCCACACACATTATCTATCTGGTTTTGTTTTTACTTCATTTGTATTTATTAGAGCATTTATAAACAAAGTAATGGACGAAAGATAAAAAAAAAAAGTTTATTTTTTTTAAAAAGCCTTGTAATATGAAGGATTTTTTAAAGTACCTTTGCAGTATAAAGAGCACACGTTAAAGTATTGTATACATAAGAAAAAACAAACCCACTTCCTATCAATGCTATCACTTGCTATCAATGCTATGTTTGTCATTAGCTTTTTATTTTTATACGACGTAGTTGAACAGGAATCGAATCGAGACATTGGATTTAGATAAGTTGATGAACAGATTTCTTGATATTAATGTACTACAATGAAATGGAATTAATAATTTCTATTCAGATTCTGTTTAATGAAGCTAGTGGTTTCTTCCTGACACTTAAAATTTATTTTTCCAATTCAAAATAATTTACATTTGCGCTGTGGAGATCCAAAAGAATCCCTTTTGCTTTTGCTGATTCGGAATGTGTAGTTGCGATTGATGAACACGGCATCTGCGGCCGCCGCTCGTGTTCTTGCGGCTGCGGGGGCTGTGCACTCGAGGCGGCGCCGACTTCATCGAGGCCTTCCGTCATGTTCCACGATTGTTTTGCAGAAACAGATGCTTGGAATTCTCTGCAATCAATTGCTGAGATTTAGACAACGTTCGTGCAAAGCATCAGATGTTCATTACGAGTTCCTTCAGTGAAAGAAAAAAAAAATCAAGAAAAACTGGCAGGAAGATAAACAAATGCCGATATGTTGAACCTGAAAATTCCTGCTGCCGTATTTAACAGCTGACGTTCGCCAAAACACGATTGGCAAATGGTGGAGTGAGCCAAATATTAATGTAAGAGGCCGTCATCTTCAAACATAATTGGAAACCTGTCGCACTGGAAAAACATGTATTTCATTTTCAACTTGGCCTGATAATTTCAGTTACAAGTGGAAAGTTACAATTGTAAGAGAGATTGAAGTTTCTTCCGTCACTCCTACGCGAAGTCTTTTCACATTTCCCTTCCAATGTTAGCAGGAGACTTTTCAGATTTGTTGCTTAACTTCGATTACTATATGTTAAAGTTGATAAACTGGAGGGAATACATGTTAGAATATAATTTATCAGCATTTAATACACATTTGTTTTTGTTAATCAATTCTAGCTAAGAGTGGCAAGTGATTTCTTCACTTTAACTTTATTTACTTAATTTTTTTCCCTCCAAAAAACGATATTTTGCAGACATTTCTATCGCTTTTTGGTGTTATGAATAGGAGAAAATAAATACAAGAGTTTTATTACTGTTAGTTTTTGTTTACGAGAAACTTCATCGCTTTTGCGCATGCGTCAGGTCTCCTTCGATTTCATCGAAATAGGGGTGAGGAGAAATAAAGAGGGATGTTTACTTTTTCTCAGTGTTAGTTTACTAGTAGCTGCGTTCTATGTGCGCTTTTGAGGAAAGAATTATGGAAAGAATAAATACTATTGCTAAAATGCTCCTCCGTTATTTTTTCCGAACAGGTCTTAGGAAACTGCCCATCTCAGCATATCACCCCTCTGCGGAGTAGAATCGTCAGCGAGTGGCGAGTCTGGCTTTAGAAAATGAAACGTAATTATATCTATCGAACTATTTTATATTTACTTTATTTTAATGATTTGCGAAATCAGTTTCTTTTACTTTACTGATTTTTGCTTCTGAATTCTTGTGCCAGATCTTTTGCTGAAAAGAAAAAGTTCCAAAATTTATTTAAGTTGCAAAATTATTTATATAAATAATGATCGTGCATTTCAGCAAATCTATTCTTTTTTATGGATTTTTTTTCAGTATTTAAATTTGTCTAATATGGCATCTGTAATTTTCAGGGTACCAACATATCAGTATTTCTCTTTCTATCAGTTTTTCCTATGCAGTCTTGAATGTATTAGGTTGGTCAAAAAGTTCGTTCGGTTTTTAAGTAAAAATAAGACACATTTTTCATTTTCACCAATAATTTTATTGAATGTCTTCAACAGTTTGCTCCGCTACCTTCTGCCATCTTTCAGGCAACTTCATAATTCCACCTTCCTAAAACGTTTATCTTTTTGAGGAAAAAAATGTTTCAGTAGCCAATGGAGTCCTCCAAGGAATTGATTTTTTTTCCATTTAAGAGAATTTTGTAAACATGGAAATAAATATTTATTTATTCGAAATATTGTCTTTTTAACGTACATATTGTTTTATCCGTATCTTCCATTATCAGTTATGGTCTCGACCTTAAATCATGAAAAGATGATCGAGGTTCTAATGCTTTTATTGGTTGACCGGAAGTTTCGATATATAATAATTTGCCGGAACTAAATCTTGCCAATACAAACAAAGGGATATAGCAAAAAAATCGTCTAAAAAATGAAGAGATCTCGAAGAGAAATTAGCTGAAAACATTTGTTGTTATTCTAATTTCACTGTAAAGATTTATTTTTAAGAACCTACGAAACGGCAGTCTTTACGTAACAACGTTAACTTAGATAAGGATGATATCATGATAAATTTATTTCTCCCTCTTAAAGACCCCTGCAACAGTTTAATCGCACGGTTCTCTTCTAAGTGGGAAGACCAACGAATATGAAAACTGAATTTGCCAAATTTGTTTCTGGAATGTTTCCAGATTCCGTTTCTTTCAATGTTAGGTTTTTTTTTTTTACCAAGGATAGTCTTCTAAACAAGACCGATTTATCCAATAGACACATTAGGCATTGAGCCAAGGGCCTTCAAAAAGCTCAAAGGGCCACAGGAGAAAACTTCTGGCTTTATTTTATTTTTATTCTTTATTTCGGAACCACTTCCTCCTGTTTATAAAGTAGTCAATGCCCGGTAGTAAGAGATTGACGTCATTCTAAATTTTCTATTACTAATTAAAATATCGAAGATTTTGAAATATTTCAGTCTTAGATAATGTAGGCACTTAAAAAAGTTCAGGGAATCGTCGTTACAAACCGTCAAGGATGAAACATCTACGTAAAGACAGTAGAATGATTCATTGATCCGTGATGTAATTCTTCCCAGTTGCAGCCCAAAAAGAGAAGAAAGTGTTTGGATCGTTGTATGTTGGGAACGCGTGATCCAAGTAATCTGAATCCTGTTTTTATTGTATAGAAAGCAAAGGTGGACCTGATAGCTCAAATATAAAGAGATTTATATGATTGCTTCAAATGGATAAGTAAATTATATTCGAAGATTTTAATTTTTCATCTGACCAAAGCAATATTTAGTTGAAATGTTTAGACTTCATACAGTCTTATAAAATCCAGATCAACTCTTTGGAAGCTGTAGAAAACTTGTTCAATTAATGAAATAAGGGAGTTTTCTACAAAATGTACTACAGAAAACAACTTAATTTTGTTTGACCTTGTTTTGGTTTTTATTAGGAAAAGAACAAGCAAACAAAAAATTATCAAAATACTTATTAGCTATTAAACGATACATATAATTACTTATAGTATTTCATATACACTAATTTCACTGAACAGAAACTTGGGATTTTTATTTTAATTTTATACTTTCGTATTTCATGATTTCTACGATTTTTTTTTTTAATGCGCAATTTTATTAAAGATCTGCATCGCAAAGTTTATAAAATGTATATGTAATTCATCATTATATATATTTATAAGTAATTTAAAATATACTTACATGTAATTCATCACTGCTATCTTCTGATATACAATTTTCTATATATTTAATGTATAGAAATTCTTATTCTGTAGATAATTTAGAAAATGTTTATTTGATTATTTTTTTTTTTTCAGAAAGAAAATTGTCTGGATCGAGATACTTATTATCTTCACATAATTGCTTCATCATTTTTTCTCTTGACATTTCATTATAAGTATATCAAAAATCTTAAAATAATAAATATAGAATTAAAAGTTATAAAATAAACATATATAATAACTTGATGGTTAAAAAGGCTTACACAAAATTACAAAACCAGTTTCTTCAAACCATCATAAACAAGTCCAAAAGTTGGCATTGGATGTACTGAAAGAGTCTCATTATAACAATATTTAAGATTCTTTACATCTTCCAATGTAGTCTTCTCTTGCTTTGTCGAGTATAAAAGAATGTTCTAAATCCAAAGTATGTCCAGTCTTTAAGGCGTGGATCGCTGTAGAGTACGTTAAATCTTTCATTTTGGACGGCTCTGGCATGTCCGATATATATTTTTTTTAAAGCTGTAACTGCCTATTCGTTGATATTCTTAAATACCAAAAATTTTTCTTGAAAATAACGAAGACTGATAAACAGATATATTCACACTTTGGTTCAGTATGATTTCAGATCTTTTTTCAGTATGATTGAGATTAGTTTGCAAATTAGCTCTAAAATCTGAAGATTTTTCTTCCGAATTCTATAGGAAATTACATTCAAGGAGATGAGATGTTTGTCTATGACTGGTGGCAGTTCAGGACTTGCCTAAAAAAAAATTTTTTAAAAAATAAAAAAATAAAAAAATAAAAAAAAAGATAATCACTTGCCCTAAACTTTCAATAAGAGAACCGAAGTCTGACAAGGACAGTTGACGAAGGCTTGCTATTTGGCTGATATGCCTGAATTTAGGTTCGAATCCCAGCCTGGGCTTAGATGTTTTTCTCTTTTGTGTAAATTCCTCTCCTTTTCAACAACCTTATCTTATTTCTTGTTCTAAAATCCTTATTTATTTCTGGCGCAGCTTAGTCTCTGTTGCTCTTGGTTCATTAAAAATCGCGCAATCAAATGTCCGCAATCAAAGATACAAAACTAAAAAAAAAAACCCAGCTGTATATTTCTAACCTGCATAGCGTTCCCATTCTGGTAAACCCAATTACAAAGTAGTTTTCGATTGATCGTCTTAGCATTTCTTTTGACAATTGCCTGACCCTTTCATTGAAGTCCTCAAGAAAACAATCGAATTCCTTAACGTCCTCTGACCAATATTTTGATCGTTCCATCAACAATCTTAATTGGACCAGAACATAAAGAGCCTCTTGCATCCAGCTGTCGATATTCTGGAGCAGTTCTAATTCCCTCGGTTGGTTGTTATGATCTCCTTCAGGAGAAATCTGCGCGCGCGTTGGTGACCAATGTTCTTTTTTTTCTTTCTTTTCCTCTTTTCTTCAATCCTTCATCACAGTTGATTTCCTTCTACACGAGGCAGAAGAATTAACATTGATCTCCAGTGACACAAAAGCTAGAAATAGGAAGAGATCTCCTCCCACACACAAAAAAAAAATCTCTGAAGCCTTTTTCTTCCACCTGTTCTTCCATTCGTTACTTCCCAACTATTACTTTTTTCCCCTCTTCTTTCTTTTCTACTTGCGATTGCCCCTATTCTCTACCGTTCCCTTCTTTTCTTTGAATTTGGATGTTTTCCGCTGTCACTTCTCTTCTCCGACGAATAGATTTTGAAGATTAAACTTCAGGATTCTTATTTCCGGAAGCAGAAGAAAAGCTGTACTTTTATCTCCGATTTCTTGAAAGCAAATAATGAGGAAAGCTTGTTTTGTAAAGTTGCTTGGAGGAATGAAATCTACCTTGAAAAACAAGTTCGAATTTTCATGGAAATGATGTTTAATCTGTTTCAAAAATACTTTTCCTTAAAGTAAGCAAATGAAAGCTATTTGGGTCAATTTTTGAATTCGGATTAGTAATGATGAATGAACACATTCAATTCAGGCTGCCCGTCCATCTATCAAGAATTTAATTTCAATATCGGATAAGAAGATATTCCAAATATTAAGTAAAATTCAACAGATAGTTAATAAATTGAACCAGGGTTGTGGAGTTTCAATCGTCGAGTCTAATTAGCGCCTCAATACATTGAAAAAGTCTATGACCAATACAGTCCAAACTACAAAGCGGACAGACATGAGTCGTACCTTATTGGGATCCTTATGACTTGTAGAGATGTCTGTCAATTTCGGTCTTGCACTGTCACTTCCTGTTCCGATCCGTCACTTCCTGTTCGATCTCGTCGTGAAACGTAAGGTTTTGAGAATTCTTTTTTTACAGGCATTAGGAGTCGCTTTATTCAGCTCCAGTTCGTAGCCGTCATCGAATAGCAGTTGGTATATTGCCGCAGGTTCGAATCCTGGTAAAGGCAATGCTTGAATAGCAATATCACAGAATACGAGAGCCTTACCTATTTTAAATCCTTTTTTCTTTTAAAAATCATTTATAGGAAATGAAACATGTGGGTCGCTATGGTCTCATGTACTCTATGAAAGGTTTTTTTTTACTTTGGTTTTCGTTGAGTCCCACTTATTAAATTATTGTAAACGGAGTCGAGAAAGTTTGATACCTGAAACTTCCTTGCCGTTGTCGCTTACAATTTACTAGTTATTCTCAGTTTCTAAATTTCTTCCCTAAAGGATTAATAATTAAAATAAGATTTCTAAGTTTAACAACACAATTTTATCCAAAGTATATCTCCTTAAATTCTATCTTTTAATCTACCCATTGCGAATCTAATTAATAGAACGATCCAAGAAATTGTTTATTACCACCTGAAATCTCATCTCTAATTAAATTAGAGCGTTAAAACAAGAACGTAGCTAAGGCTGTTTAAGACGTAAACCAGTTTTCTGAATAAATTTCGAAATTAATTCTTTATAACATCTCATATTTGAACTTTAACTGCATTCGAGGTAGTATTAGAAATTGTTACTCTGACAGAAAGTCTTTACAACATCGTAACATTTCGTTACACCTTTTTTACTAATAATCTTATTAGTTAAAATAATTTGAATTGTTTAAAATTCCCGAACAATATTTCAAAATACATATTCATAGAGAATAAGACTGGGTCAAAAAACATTTATTTAGGTTCAAGAGAGACATGTATGTATGTATGTATGTAGTGAAGGTGGGTGGCAGAAGCCAAGCACTGCGACCAGAGGTCTATTGTACTATCCCACGGAAATATGGACAGATGGAGAGAAAGACTGGGAAAGTATGGTGGGAGAAGTGCAGGGGAAACGGGAGAACCCCGAGAAAACCTGCCCAGCGCGGATCGTCCACCATCACGAAACCCACGTGAGAACCGAACTCGGGACTCAGAGGTGAGAGGCCGATGTCTTAGCAACAACGCCAACCGCGCGGCCTCAAGAGAGACATAGTAATGGTTCCTGCAAGAATCCGTAACGATAAAAAGTAAAAGCTTCCAATAAAATGGCCTTTGCTTGAAATAATGTTTTTATCCTGTGATTTACGTATTTTGATTTTCTTTTTTATGAAGTGGTAAATCTACTTTATTCCTTTAATAGATCGGCAGAGCTTATGAATTGTTGATTTGTATTAGTTTGATTTTTATTTATACTAAGAAGTGTTTTATTGTTTGTAATTAAACAACAAATGCTAAATTCTAGAATGACGAAAAAAAAATAGCTTTACCAACATTTTTCAACAACTTTGGTAAGTTCCAGTTGATTTCATCCATTCATAGAAATGTATATTTGTAGATTAAAATTAGTTATCGGTGATGTGATCCATTACTGTACAAACTGCAAGTATTTGCATTGTAAGAGTTCAGTCTTTGATACATTTCTGCCTTTTTACATGTCTATTTCCACTTTCTCAAAACTTCATTTATGGCGTAACCGAATCGGTTAGACAGTAGGGCTAGGTCTGATTCATTCAGGTGTGTGTAAGTAATTTATAAATATATACTCCATCTGTTTTCTTTCACATTTACAAAGTGGACTGCTAATTTTGATATATCTCTAGTAACGATTACTCGGCAAGGTAGTTTTAATTAACAAAATTCTGCCTTTAGGTCAAATATATGCAACATTTCTTTGGATATTAAAGAAAAAAGTTCTCAAATTTACCTCTTCTCCATCTTTAGTCTTAGTTGATTTGACACTAAAAATTGATTTTGTAAAGGAATCTGCGGGAAGAAAAGCTGATGTGAATCTAGCAGATTTGTAACTTTAATTAATGAATTTCTAAAACTTAAACATTGGTGATAAAACTGTTGATGAAAGAAAGTGCGAAGATCATCTCAGACTAAGCTTGTAGGGAATAGGAAATTATATAAAATAATTTAGCATTTAGCTTGGGAATGCATTTTAATTTAAGGTAAGCAAATGTAAATATATATATTTTTATCGTAGCAATGTAAATGCATATGTATTAGGTTTACTTTATGCAATATATTTCATTATTTTTCTCCTGGGTAAAATCTGAATTTTATGAAAAAAAATAGACAAAATCTAGAGTCGTGCATTTATAGTGTGATCTAGTGACACCCCATACCTAGATTTTTAATTTCATTTTGTGCGAAAAGTAATTACAACAAATCCACTCCGTGGAAGAAAAACACTTTCAGAAGGTGGAAAACAAAAGAATATAAGAATGTCTGCTTCTTTGATAGAATGGAAATCAACACTAAAGCAATACTGAACCCAATACAAAAAAGCGAAAAAAAACCCCTCCAGATCGTTGTCTTCATGAAGAGAGGAGGGAAGAAAAAAACAGCAACAAAAATGGATTCCATTAATTGACCAAGACTGTGGTGGCTGTAATTGTTTCCTGTTCCTCTTACTTAATTCTGCTAATTTAATCAGTTGAATTGGGACGTTGAGCTTTTAGCCTAATATTAGAATAGTGCACTCCTACAATACTAACAGTAATTTACTGGCAAATATAAAAATGGAATGTGGGTAGAAAAGTATTTGACATCATGAAACAAACGGAAAGAGCTAAGATTTTAGGTTGAATTCAAGCTTTTCAACAATGGAAAAATGCTGCTAATTAAATGCTGAATAAAAATCATAACACGGTATTATAAGAAACACTAAAATAAAGTTGGTGTAACAACTTTCGAATAGTCGTAAAATCGAAACAGTCGATCAAAAAGGAGAGTGGGGGGAATTTTATTTCGAGACTTAAGAGAAATTGATAGAAAAGAAAAGTAAATTAGATATCAGCTGAAATAAGGGAATGCGTTACAAGAAACGAAGATGGGTGTTTTTTTCTCGTTTCTTTTTTCTCAGAAATTCTGGTAATATTTTAATGACAAAGTATTTCGGCAGTTCTTTGGCCCTATTTCACGACTTAGTTCTATGAACAAAATAAATAGCTCTTTAGTTACCTTGTTCGTAGACAGTTAGACTTGAAATTATACTGTAAAATTATTTGTTCCTTTCCTTAAATTTGCCGCGCTTTTTTTTTATTTTAAAAACCCATAAAATAACAAATGGGACATTTGTGATTTGTAAAATATAACATATATTCAAATTTTCCTTTTTCTGAAAAAATAAGTAAATCCTCGAGTACTTTCTCTTTTAATTACATTCAATTAACTTGAAAAGCACGTTCAAATGACATCGCATTGATAAATAGATCGATTCATTGTTAGATATCGCTACAAATTTTGTTTTGCTTCTAATGTTTTTCTTTGGGAATTCTTTCGTCCCCTTCAATCGAAAAGTTCTAAACAGGAACTGAAAATTAGTGTAGATCTGTAGTTTAATATTGTCAGGAAATAGAATCTTATTCTATTAAAACCAACGTTGGTTAACAAGCATTCGAAGTTTCAAGAAGATGCCTTCACGAGCTCCAACATCGGTTTCAAGATTCGTGCGCATTTTCTTTAATAAAATAAATCCATATCAATATAACTGACATTTGCCAATTACTTTGCCAGAAGAGTGTGACACGATTAATCATGCTTATCCAGGTTTTGAACTTCACACACGAAGGTTTTTCTCATGTTTTGGCAAGTGTTGCTCACTAGAGAAAGACAGTTCTGTTCTGGATCTTTCTAGCAGATTTATTACTTGTAACTATTGGCTTTCATCTGTGGGTGGCGTAACACCAGAGTAGTTCTTTTTTTCATTCTCGGATTCAACTTCAATCAGTTCGGATGTTTATCTTCTCCTAAAATGCTATCCAGTTACTCATTGCAAGAAATGGATTAGGAGAATCTCATTCGGTCTCTTGATTGAATCTTTTTCTTTTTGCCACCTTGGCAAAGAATTGACGAGCTCAGCAGTTGAATGAACTCCCACTTAAGACAGTCAGCAGATTTACATGATGCTTTTTCTATTTTTCATGTTTTAAGCATTTCTTATTTGCAATTAATGAAAACTACTGCAGTAAATATTCTAAGCATATTTTATTTTTAACCTTGTTATTTTAATATCTTTTATATAAATCTTTTACTGTTCATTATACTTTACTGAAGCAATTGATTAAATTAATGTCATTTACCGAAATATTTTTCTTCCACTTCCACTTTTCTTATTTTCCTTAATACATTAATGTGTAGTTAAATATTACTGTTTAACAATACGAGATTGTGTTAAAACTGCGCAATCCTTTGAGGTTTTCTGTTTAGTACTTTAGAACTCACTAATTTTCTTTTCCTTTAAATCAGCAATCTTTAAAAAAAAAAATTAAAAATTGTTTAAAAATTGTTTTATTTTCCTTTTTGTTTATTATGTACAATTTTTAACATGTGGGTTTATAATTTAGTAAATATATACAATTGAGACACACAAATTATTTACAATTAATATTTACAATTAAAATAATTTTTAAATTTGTATATAGATTTTTTTTAACTAAATTTAAAAACTATTTTAATTGTAAAATCTATATACAATACATCCTAGGACGGTTTCGAGGAAGTCATAGGTTCCCCATCATCAGCAAGATCTTGTATATAGATTTTTTTTTAACTAAGATCTTGCTGATGATGGGGAACCTACGACTTCCTCGAAACCGTCCTAGGATGTATTGTATATAGATTTTTTTTAAATAATTTTTTAATTTTTTAACTAAATTTAAAAATTAATTTAATTGTAAATATTAATTGTAAATAATGTGTGTGTCTCTCAATTGTATATATTTACCTTTTTGTTTATGATATCTCGTATTTTGATGAATTTGAAGTGGGTAAAATCTTAACCAGAACTTGTAATTTGCATCTACCAAATTTTTCTTCTAGAGCCAACATCAATGTCAAATTCTTTAAAGCTACCATTGCGTAGGAAACGATTCCATTTCGTCAATTTGTATAAAAATAGGAATTTGATATTAATGCCTACAGTTCTGGGAAGATCCATTAGTAGTTCAAAAGTTCCATTAGTGTTTCAGAGAGACTTGATTTGATCTGATTTTCCTTTTCTATTCGGAACGAAGCTAAAATATTATATTTTGGCCAACATCTTATCAATGCTTAGTTTGTGATCATTAACTGCTTTGTTGGAAAAGACATTCTTAGTAGCAGATATGACCTTCCATTGTCCAAAACAAATGTAAAAATTTCGTATGAAGCACATTTAGGCCAGAAATTTCTTCCTAATCTATAATGGTAAATTTGCAACTTTTCCTTTTTACGATTTGACAATTTTTCACACGGATTTATTATGAACTTTGTCGGAAGCATAAACAGATTCACAGAAGTCACGACTTCGAATTAACAGCTTGAATTTCATCCAACTTTTATCAAAATATATCTATTTATAAAATGTCTTTCAGCATTTCTTTATAGCCTGATTTTGTAAGGAAATTTGTCTGTTTCTGCATTTCCCCCCCCCCCCCCCTTACATAACTTTGAACTTAATCCTCTTGGAACTTGACATTTATTTACAACAGACGATCAAAGTTTTTAAATTCGAAAGTTTTTCTTTTCTTTTTTTTTTTTTTTTTTTTTTAACCACTTGCAAATTTACGGAGAAAGTTTCCTTTGTATTCTTTAACAATTCTTTAGGAGGTGATCTCGGTTGTCGAGGTTAGAGGTGATCACTTGATGATGGTCGTATCACAAAGCTACTGTCTCGTTTAATCTGTACGGGATTTTTTTTAACAGTTCAATACATAAAAATGAAGAAGATATGATTTAAAATGTGGATTTTTATTTTGTTTGAAAAATTGTTTGAAATAAGGTTGAAGTTATTTTATTGATTGACTTTGTTTGAAAGCTGTGTCCCTATTAAGAATTTAAAGTGCCATTTAGATTTGTTTGTTTGTTTTTCTTCTTCTGTATAGTACAATCGTAATTTCTGGATGACTGAATTAAAACATTAAAAATTTAAGCAGTTAGGGAATTTATTTGCTCTTAAAGTTGGAAGATTTGAGCTTCAATTAAATTTGTGGAGAAGATTAAAGAAAGCCAGCACAATTACGGAGGTCCTCTCGTTAAACATTCATCCATTTCGGAAGCTAATTTTGGTGGTTTTGTTGAAGGATTTTCGCTGAGAAGAATTAGATGGTATTTTAGTAATGTAATAAGACCTAGTGTCATATATTGCAAGTACTTACAGTAGGAAATAAACCTCTTGAATGTTAGTGGAAAATGAAGGTTAAGTATCTGAGCCGAAAGAACTTGTGAATTACTGTTATTTTTGTTGTTCCTTGAATTCACTAAGTCTAAAAAAAAAAAGCAGAACTTTAAAGTAATATTAGAATTCTTCTGATGAAATTACTGTAAATTTCTTTTCAGATTAAGATCGAAACGAAATATTTGAATTCTCTGTGCAAATGCTACACGCTCCTCCTTAGATACAATAAGTACTTCCTCAAAATTACTTAATTTTTTTTTTTTTTTACATTTTATTTATTGTTTAAAAAAACAACATGGCGTTTTGTTTTTTAAAAGGAAGTCTCCCAATATGCGTAAATTATATCTAAATGTTAATTTTAGAATATATTGAAGACTAATTAAAATCAACAAATTTACCTTGGCTAGATTGAAGCAAGCTATCCACTGCAAATAACAGTGGATTAGTAAAGGGATTAACGGTAGACATCGCAATAAATTCTCCTGATGCTGCCTACTTGTGCCAAGTTTCTGCTCTGCAACCCATACGAAAAAGTTACATAATTATTAATAAAAGAAGCCCTTTTTATTAAAAAATATTAAAGTATTAAGTAATTTATCTGTAAATTGTACGCCATATTTCAAGAAGACGTTCACTGGTTCAAAGTTAATAAGGGTGATACTCATATATGTAAGCCCAATGATTTTTACTTAGAAAAGCATCAGAATTACATAAAATTAGGAAAACAGATCAACGAACGTAGAAAAAACAGTGAGGGGGGGGGGGGGAGGGGCTCCCAAATAATTAAGGAAAAAGTTCACTTTAAAATAAACAAACTAATTCGTGTCTATTAAAGTAAATGTGACATTTTCCTTCATTCAAAATTGTAGTGTCGAGGGAAAACAGGTTGCATTAATAAGTGTAATATTTAACGTTTGCAGAACGCTTTATGATTAAAAATTGATAAAAAAATCTTTTAAATAACACACTAAAATTAACGTAAGTCACAACGTGATTAATTTCGGGTGACTAGTTTCGGGACTTTCGACAAAGGAAGTAGGATGGATAGGCTTCCGAAACTAGTCACGTGACTGTTTGTTAATTTTAGTGTTAGTTTGTTTTTTAAATGACATTTTATCAATTTTTAAGTGAAGGAGAAAGTTTTTACGTGTGCTCGTTAATTCATAGGGAAGAAATAAGTATCAGCCAACACCCAAATAACTTTAAAAAATAACAAATTGTTATTTGTTTCAACCGTTGAAAATGAGCTCCGCAAAGGCAGCTCGAAAGCTCCAGAATATGTATGTATGTATGTATGTTTTTTATATTGTTAATTATAATTTTTTATTTTTTAAAGTTATTTGTTAAACTCTTTATTTTTTTTTTTTTATTCATTAAAGGATTCCTTTCAACACCAAACTGAAGTCCTTAGAAACCAAAAGGACTACGTATTGTTAAAAGTTTGGTGTCTAGTGACGAGACATCCGTTGTCGCAGTTTTGACACTGTCACATGATATACTGTGTTTATTACTAAACTGTGAAAATTCATAGGAAAATTTGTTTGCTAAGCGAGCCTGGGATATCGTTTTATACCCGAATGTGTTTTATAAATGAAATGGAATGTGATTAACGACATTTCATTCCGACATCGTTAATTGATGCCGTAGCTCACAAGAACGCAATCAGTGGGTGACATTTGATCAAACGTCGTGACACGGAGTTCAATCGCTGGCAACACTCCCTCACTCTAAAAATGCCAGTAAATTAATCTGTTGCGCTGGCTTCTATATAACTCCTTATAACCCTCAGTTCTCTCATTTCTACAGAAATGAATTAAGGTAATACAAATATTTTAATAGATTAAAAAAAAAGAATAATTATTAAAATTTGGGAACTAATCACTATTAATTAATTTAATTTATCATGCATTGGTAAAATGCAGTGACTTTTTGGTGCCATTATTGTATTCCTGAAGTTAAAAAAATATATTATATTCTTTTTTTTAATTCCAAATTTGAAAATATGAAATAATACACTTTTAAAATAATAATTAAATTTAATATTACGATTTATAATACTACACTGAGGAGGGAGTGTATTTTTTTTTTCCGTTTTTTTTCCAATAAAATTTCCTTCACATTTAATAATAATAAAAACATGCCAGGAAAGAGATACCAAAGTACTTGCATCATTCAACAAAAAAGTGACTAAAATTACAACTTTAGTATCAGACTAAAGACTTGTAAAAGTTTGTTACATGTAATTCACAAAAATTTTGAATTTTTTATTAAAAGTAGAAAAGGTACCAGGAGAAAGGACAAATTAAAGCTTTAATTATCATTTTTTTTTTTTTTTTTTACTGTTTCGTATGCTGTCCAAACAATTTCAATATTTTATGAATAAAGATCTTGTGAAAAACATGTTGACATTCAGGACAAAGCAAAGCAGCATCATTAACATCAGCGCTTGCAAATCATTAGGAATTTTGGAGGACTGATAGAGATTAAGATCAAAAGTAATTTATGGTAGCCCATAAACAATAATCATATTAAGAAAATCGGTCCATGCGTTTTTGCGTAACCTAGGCAAATGTGAAAGTTGAACCCTGCTCTGCCAATTCACTAAGTCTGTCCCATTTTAGTTTTAATTTAATAATAATTTATGACACCATTTAATTTATCTTTAATCTTTATAAACCGTTAAATACAAAGTAATACGATTTATTAGTAATTACTACATAAATGCGTTGTTAATGAACTAGAATATTCTTTTTTTTTTATTAACGCCGACGTATTCGTTTATAGACTGATTAAAAAAAAAAGTTCGCTTGGGTGTTCTTACAGTGAAGAAAATAAAAATTTTAATTAGAGCCGAAAGACGTGGGTGTCTCCTACGTCAAGACGCATGTTGCTTGTCACACCATCAGATATAAAAATCCAACGGAAGCTGTTAGTAGTGACTTTTATAGCTTTATTTTTTGTGCAATGTCTGCTTCTTCTGTAAGGTCTCTTTTGTTGAAGGCCTCTTGCGTAAAATACAGAACGAATCACAAAAAAAAAAAAACAAAAAAAAAACCCAGGATCAATTACTTTACGTTATACTTAATTAAATGTTTATATTTTTCATTAAAAAGTTTCAATTCTGAAATTCATTTTTGTTAATTTGAAATTACTGCACTTAGTAATTTTTACCAGACTTAATAATGACTTAATTCGTAACAATGTAGCCTATGTAGGAATATTATACGAAAACGCATCAGCGGAAACGATTTTTTATGTAATTAAATACTCCGTATCAGATCAAAATAGATAACGAAAATATGAAATGAAAATTAAATTAATATCAAAAAAACAAATGAGGAGTGTTTTAATTTATTTAGTGAAATTCATTCCAACAATAAAATTATTTAAAGTATAAGATTGAAGTTACACAATGTTAAAAACTGAACAGTTTTAACTTGATGTTATAATGAATTTCTAAAATAATGCTAAGATCTTGATTTACAGGAAGACGTAATTCATAAGTTTTAGAAAAATTGAAAATTGATACATAATTGTTTGAGATTTATCTTTATAGGTATTAGTGTAATGCTGCACCGAGTATAGAGCATTTTATTGCAAGGGCCAAGTTAGGGAACCATAACAAAAAATAATTTTCAAGATTTCTGTGGACCAAGATCCCCTTAATTTCAATTCTGCAATCTTTCAATCAAACAAACGAAAGAAACTAAATAATCTAATCTATTAAAATGTAGGAAGATATTAGCACACCATTGAAAGTTTAAAAATAACATATTAAAAGGCAAACATTTCGGGATCTATTAGCAATCCTTGGTCAACACTTGAAGGACTGGAGGGAATGACATTAAAAAGAAACTGTAAACCATCTCGAAAAAAAATTGGGAAAGTTAAAAAAAAGGGTGGGGGGGCGAGGGGGGTTAAATAATTTTTATCTCAAACGTGAAGCGCATAATCTTCAATAGAAAGCTTATGATTATATGGTTTACGCATTAGAATCAAGACACTCTAAACTTGCGAATATAATGTCCACTTTCATACCCTTAAATAAGGAGATTCTTGAAATCTGTGTCATGACCAGTTTTATATACGTGGGCTGTGGTAAAATATTGAAGTTTACCAAATTTAATAGCCCTTGCCTGCTCCTTAATCTAATCTAAATAATCTAATAATTTTTAAGTTTTCAGGGAAGTGGGTGCCCTAACGTTGTCTCAGGCTCCCCGTCTACATACGCCCATATATCATTGTTTTCTCCACTTCTAGCAAAATAATGGAAATAAATGCATGCAGCCTTGTTTTATTCATTATTTTGAATCCATATTACTATGGCATCAGTCCAAAAGAAAGCGTTTTAGATCTCGTTTGGAGGGTTTTGTTCTCTTTTCCATCAGACAATGAAAGAATAAGAATTTTTCTGTGCTGTTTGCAGCGACTCAATTTTTTTTTTTCAACGTGCAGTCATGCACTAAGTATATCTTTCGCCATCTGTTGACGACAATAACAACAATCTAAGTCTTGAAAAAGTTAAGAAAAAGAACTCAATTGTAAAGATATTTAATATTACAAAATAATACAGTAAAATTCAGATTATCGGGTTCAATTATCTCTGGAGTTGGATTATCGTTCTCCCCTCAGTAATACATACACATTTCATTTTAAAAAAAAATCTTTGGAAATGGATTCGTAGAATCGCGAACTTTATCTAAATTGTTTTGTATTTGCATATTATAAGAATATTTATCATATGAGGATGGGATGATTTCTAAAAGTATATTTACCCATTAAAACATAATTTGAACTAACCGTGTTTCTCAATATCACGGATAATTGACTCTTTACATCCGTTTTAGTACTGAAGAATTCAAGTAAATTAAAAATAAATGCAGAAATAGACGTACTACAATAAAGTAAAATATCAAGAAAAATTCTTAAAGGACAAAAAAAAATCAATTTAATAACTCAACCCAACTATGATTTAATTTGAAATATATTTGCATTAAATTCCCGTCCATTCTTTGCGGCTTTTCTTACTTCAATCTTCTTTGCCTTCCATTTTTATTAAGGTTTCGAAAGGCAGTGAATTTCAATAAAAATAGTAATAATCGTCTTCTAGTCTTGATATCAATCTTTCAAAAATGGATAGCCGGATCGTTTCCATGGTAACAGTGAAGTAAATAAGATTTCCCATATATTCTTAATTGTAAATGCTTGACTCCGGGTATCGTTTCAGGCAATAATAAAGAATGAAATAATTCGTTTGTTGAAAAAAAAAATATCTTTAATTTAAAAAACAAAAAAAAAACAAAAGCAAAACCTGAATTTCAAGCAAAAACTTTAAATAATACGCAGATTTTCCAATCTTAAACAAAATGATCAACCCAGTTAATTTAAGAGATAAGTTTAGCTAAAGTTAATAACATAAATGTATTAATCTATCCTATTGTTTCTTCATAATAAAATTTGAACTTCAGATACCATCGTTTTTTCAATTTTTTTTTTCTTCAATTTTCGGAAACCTGTCAAAATTTGAAATTTCAGTTTGTTTTTACTTCAAAATGAATCCCGAATGTTCTTTAACACATTCAAATGCATTTTCTTTTCATGATTTTATTCGTTAATTATTCTAATAAATTGAAAAGAAGAGAATATTTTTTTTTATATAAGTATATTTTCTTATTATTGACCCCTGAAAAATAAATAAATAAACATCATTTGGTATTATTAAAAAAAAAAAAGAAAATGTAGGCTTGTTTGTTTCTATTATTTTTATTTAATAATCGGATATTTAATATTATTGATATTTTAATTGCTGTTTACATCTCATTAAAACTTCAAACATCTAATTAGTTTTTGAAATGTTAATGTAAATTATTAATATTAATATTTTAATATTGATACGAAATTACTGCATAATATGCAAGTTATTGACGCACTTACTGACCTCTTTATTAAGTTGAAATAAATTATAAAAATTAATATTTTTTTGATAAGAAATGCACTGTATTTGAAAATACTGTTTTTGTTTTGTGTCAACCTTTGTTAAACTTTATCTAGAAATATATATATATATCGGTTTTGTTTTCCCCCCAAACGTATATTAAAAAGTACCCCATTGCATTTTTATGATAGAAACCTTAAGAAGTAGTATATTTATTTTTATCCTAGCAATAAAACTTCATCTTATTTTGATTAAACGTAATCAGAGAAAGTGAAATATCTTTCAATCATTGAATCGGGGTCAAAATTTATTGCCAATCTCGTGCCAAACCTTGCGTCTCATAATATTGCGGGAAGAGAAGAAGCAGCTAAATATAAATGGGTATCTGCAGTCAGGGAAGATAGAATCAATGCAATCTCACGACCCAATAATAGACAAAGGGGGAATATAATAGTAGAATCAAGTTCAGCATCTATTTGGGAAGCTTTTTATTGTTTTATAATTTGTTTTATTATAATTTATTCTCAGTAGCATAACTTTTCAGTAAGTTACAGAATATAACTATCAGATGATTTATATTTTGAAATATAAAAAATTTTCCTATTTATTCGGCTTCTGCTTATTTATACAAATAGCTCTTCATGTTTCTATTCTGTAATTTAACAGGAATTCCGCTGTTATTTAAAGAGCAAAGTTAAGTAATGAATTCCTTTGGTAAAAACCTAATACATTTTCTTGTAAGTTCTTCATTAGATGCTATTTATGATCCTAGCCTTATGTTGTGTGGGTGGCAGGGAATCCGAGCACTCCTATTTTAGGTGTACTGTGTTATTCCCACGGAAAGGGCAGATGCTCAATGATAAATGGGAGAACCCTGACAAAACCTGTCCACCACGAAACCCATCAGAACCGGACCCCGTTAATCAGGAGATGAGAGGCCGATGTCTTATTGGTAACTTAAGAAAACAATAAAAGTGTAGAAGTTTTTCCTTCATGTTCAGAATATAACGTTGAGGGAATATTATTTTGAGATCATGTTCTTGGATTAATCTAATTTTATATTGTATTTTTGCTTGTATTAGTTTTACAAAACGTATGAATACTTCTCGGGTCTGTCGTTTTCATCTCCTTTTTGTTTTTAACATGTCCTAAAACAACAGCCGGTGTCATCGATGGTGGTCCACCGGTTCCTTGAATCATATCGCCCGGCGAGATGTCAACGAAGAAGGACGGACGAAAATAAAACGAGTGGGCGTTGATTAGATTCGTTTCTACGATTGCTCGCTATCACCTTTTAAAGAGACGCTGTCAGAAACCCAGTGCATTGGCATGGAACGAATCTCCGGAAGCTCTTCCCTTAATCATAATATTGAGTTTTAATTAAATAAGGAGTTCCAGAACGAATTCTCAATTTTTTGTTAAAACTGCGGAGTTTTTCTTTCATGACTTAAACTTCGTTTGTGTGTGTGTGTGTGTGTGTGTGGTGTGTGTGTGTGTGGTTTTTTTTTTTATTTTTTTTATTTTCATTTGTAATATCTATTATAGATATATGTAATATTATATATGTCATATCTATTAAAGATATAATAATGGAAAAAATTTTGCATTTTTTTTTGAAGAAAGTAATTAAATCCGCGTCCTTTAACTTAATTTTGAAATCAGAACGAGTGGGCGTAGCTCTATTTTTTTTTCAAACCTAACACTAAAATCTCAGCTTCCTAGAATGCATTGTTTCATTGATCAAACAGACGGACGGACAAATCTATTCTGATTTTAAAATTTCTAATACACTCATTAACAAAAAAAACGACACACCTAGAAGGAGTTGTTCGATTGTAATGAAATT
>JAFIDM010093846.1:0-20722 GCA_023159025.1 Thereuonema tuberculata
CACTTTTTTTTCAGTAAGATCTGTTAAAATCTAGTTACGTAAATTGTTGAATCACTAAATAAATTCAATAAATTGATAGTTTTCAAAGTCACAAAAGTAGAAATTCATTTTATAATTGGATGGTATTATGCATCATTTGACCAAGCGCCAAAAATAGATTTTTTTTTTAGATTATTACTCCATCTACTAGCGAAAGGTGAAAATTAATTTGAAATAACGCAACAATCTAATCGCAACGAATAACATTTGCATTATGTGATTAACAACCTTTGAAGGATTTCTTAATTTTGATAAGGGTTAGAATTGTCCTGTGAAAGTATCTTCATTTCGGTATAAAACAGTCTTCAATCCATAAAAAAATGTGAAGTAATACATAAGCTTTTGCGTTTATGCGAATATCTCAAAATCGAATTTTGGCTTTTGGTCAAATGACGCATAATACCATCCAATTGTTAATTTTTAAAAATCATTTTTAAATAAATCTTTCGATTTTTTTTTTTTTATTTAAAAGATGGAGGGAGATAGTAAACCCTTGAAATAGATTCCCTTGAAGTGCCTATATAAGCTTTAAAAATGAATTTCGAAAAAGTATGCTCATGAGTTTATAAAGGAACTCTGGGACTGCTGTTCTGATGAGTGGTCACCAGACAGAATTTACAATTAACGAACTGATTAGAAGATATACAGATTTATACAGAATCAACCATCAGTAATCTCAATTGAAAGACAGATAATAAGACAAGAAATAATAAGACATGGGGGGGGTTATTAAAGTAAAAAGGACCAAGGAGTCTGAGTCTACATTTTTTTTCCAATTTCACAGCATTTACTGCAAGAGCTATAAAGTCGTTTAAAGTTGATAGTTTGTTGTTGTTATATTTATTATAGGATCCACACATACCCACGCATGATTTAACGAGTGATACTTTCCTAATAGACTAAGATGAAAATTCCTGCAAACCGTTTTCTAGAAATCCTATTTGCAAAAACGCAGAAACCCTACAAAACCTATCGGTAGAAAAATGTTTCCTAGTTACCGTTTTCTGAATGTTATAGTTTGATGATGCAAGAACTGTTGGTATAAGACGCTGATGTAATCGCAGACATTGTTACAAATGTTTTTGATTAAATGTTTTGGATTAAAAGCTATTGCTGACTTCGTATTTCGGAATTTGATTAAAATTAAAGAAAATAAACATTCCCAAACAGAAATAGAAATGAAGAATATACGATATTATTTAGGCCATTTATGACATATTCTAGCAAAACAGATTACAAACTTAAATGTTTATTGCTGCAGAATATTAAAAGAAAATTAAGACTTTTTTTTTTTTTTTTGTAGAATTGTTTAAAAAAGTACAACAATTAAAGAAAATAACTATAGGTAGGGATAGCGATTAGTAAACCAATCAGAATGCTTCGCAACATCTTCTGGTACATCTATAAAAATATAATTGATATTATTTTCCTTATTGTTATAAATGTCATTGTTGCGAAAGACGCAATTGTTGCTATTGTTGCTGCGATTGTTGTCATTGTTGCGAATAACAATTGTTCCGAAAAATAAACAATTTGTCTTCAGCATTTAAATAAATCTTTTAAATACTAGTGGGATGTGTTGAAGAGTTTATTTATAACTGTTGCGATGGTTGTTGCGATTGTTGTCATTGTTGCTAATGAGATTGTAATGATACTTGTCCCCGACAAAACGGGAATATTAGTCTTCTGATACTTGTGTATTCTAAGTTTACAATTGTAAAGAATATAAAGCGGATTTAAAACTAAAAATGACACAAATAGTTCTAAGATTTTGTTAATTGAAAGTAAAAATTAACATTAGTGATAATAATGTGTACATCGTTGTGTAGGATTTTCATTACCATTATGCCAATAACTTACTAAACTACTGCCGAAAACAAATCGTAGAAAGGAACAATAAGTTACTATGCACTGAATTTTATGAATCTGAATTTTTTTATCGTGGTAGAAGAATATTTTGAATGAAATATTGTTACAATAAACTACTGTATGACCAGTTCGACATCATTCACAATTTTATCGATCTTTTTCATAGTAGCGTCATTATTCAGTTAATGAAGATGGATCTCATCAGATGGCAGCACCGACCTGCAATCAATGAAGCTAAACAAAAGACTTCAGAGATTTGTCAAACGTTCAGGGAATAGAGGAGGGTATCGATATATATTGAAAATAGATGATGTAACTACCTAAATAAGAAAAGAACTAATTAATTAAACTTTGTTTACACATATTTTTTTTTTCTAATTGCCTAAGAACTAATCATTCGATTAAAAAAAAAAATACAATTAATTCTGAGCGAAAGTGATCGGAGGGGAAAGGGGCGTTATTTAAACTGAATAATTTATATCTTTGTTTGAACTTTGATTCTTTATATAGAGAAGGCATATAAAAAAAAGCATGAATGAAGGTAGAGACAATAATAAATTTATCTTTCTAACGAAACTACGGGAAAACAATTCGAAGTCCAATGAAGTGTAGCTTCCTTCCTTTTATCGAATTTGGCCAACTAGGGACCACGGAACTAGCTCAACCTGACTACGTCAGGGCGAGGCTGGTGAAATTCAAGAAAGGGGGGACGAGAATTATACCCCGTCCAGGATAACCCTGAGATAGTAAGTCCCAGGTGGGAAACGGACGAAACACAGAAGAAGAAAGAAACAGCCATGCCACCACCGGGATTCGAACCCGATAACTGGCGCATCGGCCACAACGGCAGCCCGCCGGCTAAACCGCACGGCCACGCCAGCACGGCGAAGTGTAGCTTATTATTATTTATTTATTTATTCTTTAACATTTTCTTTTCTTACCATTTTCCACTCTGTGAAATATATAATCGTAACATATCACAGAAAGCAAATATATTTAAAACAAATAAATTAGCTTTCTAACGTAATTGTAACATTAAGTATATAAAAAATTAATAAAAAAAGTGATGTCTTGATTGAGGGAAATTTATAAATTATAAATTATAATTTCATCCTATTCCTTAAACCTTTATTGAATTTGAAGAAGGACGAAGAAAAGTTTTTTTAAAAGTATTTTAAGTATTAAAATAAAATGATTCTTGCCCCAGCGAAAGAACGACTTTGACCTTGGAGAATACCCATGATCTCTTAATCATTCCAGGACTTAAGTGTGTCGAGAGAGACAACGGAAAATGGCGTCTCTCGATCAACAGGATCGCTATTTTAAGCCAAACAAAGCACGTTATTGCTAACGTTAATTCTTATTTCGAAAAGGAGAAATCAGCGAAACAGGATTAATATCTTATTAGAAAGTTAATGAGCGAACATCAACTGCGACAGGAATTGGATTAACATCAGTGAATGCGAAGCTTGCAGCCGAGTATTGGACTAAAGACCATCTGGTAGAAACTTCAGTAGAAACCATTAATTATCTCGGTAACTAATTCTTATTATTCATACAGCAGTTCTTCTGAATCCGATGAATCTATTTCCACTTTTGAATCTTCATTTCAATCCATAGATTAAAATGAACTACATGAAATGATCCTAATTTCATATTATTCTTAACAACTGCTGCGTGAATCATAAAAATTATATCTTATCATATATAAGCTACATAAAAATTCTACACACCAAAAAAAAGGCCACACCAAAAAAAAAAAAAAGAGCTTCCAATACTGTCACCTATTATTTTCTAAATAAAATTAGTTCATTTTCACCTAACAAAAAGTAAGTAAATAATTTATTTAACAGTAATTGTCAAATATCAATGTGTTATGAATTTCACATTAGAATCCTTTAATAACTGAATCTAAATGATAATATTTTCTCAGAAATAAAATACAATTTTAGAATTTCTAATGTAATTTATTAAAATTCCAATACTAATGAATAATATATGTCTCAATTAAATACCTATTCAAAAGGAAACAAACAATTGATAATATACTATATTTATATTTTAATTTTTAGTTACCATTACTTTTTTTTAAGATTTACATTCTATATTGAATCAAATGAATGAAAATAAATACATTTTTGAAATTATATTTCATGAGAATTCAGAATAGTTCAATAAAAGGAATATCGTTTTATTCGTAATCTTCGAACTTCCCCGAAATGTTCACTTTCCCGCCAAAAGCACTGACATATACAATCGATTCAAATTCTACTATTGCGCCATCTGGTGTCCAGGGTCGACCTTTCGCTGGGATGACTTTATTTGCCGTATTTATTTCTAGTTTCAATGAAAGTGATAACATTTTACCAAATTTTGAATTTCAAGTTCTTTTAGAAATTCTTATTAAGCCATCGGTTCGTTTCATCAACTTTTTATAAATAACTTTCAGCTTAACTAAAAAGAACAACCTTTTTAATGTTTTATATTATAAGTATTTCTTTGTTATTTTTATTTTCTGCATTGTTTCAACATAAAAGAGCAAATTAAAAAAACCACAGAGCAGAAATATAAAATTACAATCAATTAAATAATTAAAACAAAACGTTTCAGAATTCAAGTATCGACCCCACTGATCAGGTGTTAAGAACATAAAGTCGGTTTCTTTTAAAGATCGAAGTGACGTCAGGAACCGCATAACACAGTATTCGGTAGCGAAGAATATAGTTCCGACGTTCTTGTTATTTCATCCTGAATTTAGAAGATTAGTGTTGATTTGAAAAAAAATATTTTAAGAGACAGAAAATGTAACTGTTCAAATTATTAGATTTGTTCTTTTTCGATCACACAGCAAGGGAACATTGGATTGGTTAATGTTGTTGATGGCTCAATTCAACATGGCAGCCTCCAGTGCATCGCACGCGTATCCTTATAAATATTTCATAAGTAATTGTAAGGGTCAGTCGATTCACAGCAGTGCGAAACAAGCAATTTTAAATGTTTATCCAAAGTTAAGAGAATTGGAACAGCATCTGACAGTTGATGAAGTCATTCAGAAAATGACATTTTTGACAGGAATATATCTATCGGTTACGCCTTTATATGCCGTTAAGAAAGAATTTCAAAAGGAGGGAATTCAACAGACACCAGACAAAAAGAGGCCTCGGAAAACAACTAAAGACTGTTGAAATACCAACAGAAAGAAATGTATTGAAAGAAATTACTGAAAGATCCGGAGTTGCCAAATATTTTTCGCAGTACGTGGTATAGACCATCGAAATTGTGTGGATTTAGATATCAGTGTCGGCATAAAAATTCACGATTATAATGAAAGTGAAAATATAATCACTTGGCGACACAAATATTTGCGTGCAATTCGGCAATTTCGTACGGACAATAGGCCTATCATTTACTTAGATGAAACGGGGATAAATGCCAGTCATATACCTGGAAATGTTTTGGTACGATACTACCATATAATATTAAAGAAGAAAGCTTTTATGCGTTGACTTTCAACAGGATTGAAGGCATTGACGGGTAAAGGTGGATGTTATATTAGTGTATATGCTGGCAGAGTTGATGGCTTTATTGAAAAGCTTAAACATCAGGTTTTAGTCAAAAAGCAAAGTGGATTATCATCAGGAGACGATAAGTGTTTCCATTGTGAACTCTCATATTTAAGTTCACGGTGTTTGAACGTGTGAAAGATAAGGGACCTAGTCTTGTGTTGATGTAAGTTAAATATGAATATAAATTTTATTGTTGTGCTTTCCTAATTAATAGAGCCTTGCCGGCGTGGTCGTGCGGTCTCATGCGGTGGTCTGCCGTTTGGCCGGTGTGCCGGTACCCGGGTTCAAATCCCGGTCAAGACCATGGATGTTTCAAATTTCCGTTCCTGTGTTTGTCAGCTTCTTCTTCACTTTCTGTTCGGTCTGATGTCATTCCGTAATGGCGTCCTGGAGAAGGCAACGGGAAACCACTCCAATATCTGTTCCCTAGATTTTCTACGGCTTTTCCTAGTGGTTCGCCCTTCGGGAGTCACTAAGTTTCTGTAGACCGCGTACCTTCGAATACGAAGTTCGCACGTCATGACGATGAATTAATAGAAATCTTTTATATATATTCTATCAAGTTGTTTTTAAGTAGTCTATATATTTGAATGGATTTGCTGACCAGGATTCAGGATGTGTTTTTTTTATAGTTGCCTCTCTTTTTTTGTTAATAGGGTAGTTTTTTTTTTTTGGTGGTCAGGATTATTACTAGGTGACTGACAACAAAGAAAAGAGCACACTGATCAGGAAAGATCATTGACTCCCAAATACAGTGTCCACTTGGGGGAGGGCAACTATACAACAAAAAGAGATGTGAGGAGACAGAGAGAGAGGAGAAAGCGGAACTGGCTGAGAATACTGGCTGAGTGAATTCCTTTTGTAGATTTGGTGCAGATATTTAGAATTTGACAAGTCGGAGGACTTGCTAGGTTCAACAGAGACCTGGAGGTTTCAAATATCAGATTCATTGATAGCCAAGAACCTTGCGGGATCGAACATGAGCAAGAGTTGGTAAAGTACAAATTTTTGATTACTTCTATAACCTACTAAAGCTCGTATAAATACTTGCATTAAATTTTTAGATATAGATTATAAACTTTGTTAACTTCTTGGCTTTTACGAAATGATACGATCTGTAAGGAATTTGATAAACTATTGAAGTCTGTAAAAATAAAAAATAAAATTCACAACAGACCAGTAAAATTTGTTAGATTTGTAAGTGTTAGAAAAGTTGTTGTGATGTAGAAATTCTATTATAGCTAATCTGCATTAATGAGGAGGTGTGAGCTAAATTTAAAAGCTTAAAATGGCAACAGCAAAGGGGCATCACGTGTTAAGGTTACCAACATATCGTGCTGAATTGAATCCAATAGAACAGGCTTGGAGTGAGGTGAAAAGCCACGTTGCTCTACATAACAAACATTCAAACTGAAAGACGTTAAGTGTTTATTTAAGAGGGCATTTTGTGACAGTTGAAATATGGAGGAGGTTTATGCGCACACTATCAAATTGAAAGACGAATTTTGGAATCTGAACTCCTTGATAGACCGTGAAGAATCATCTGAACTGAGATTCTTCTGATGGAACGAGCGATACGGATTCATGAATTGGATGTAAAGTTCTCGCATCGAACACTGATTAACAAAACTAAAATAAATCAAAAACAAAACCAAAACTTAACAAATTCAATGAAAAGAAATGTGAAAAAAAAATTCAAAAAGATAAAAAAAAAGTTGCTCCATTTGTCATCTGACGAAGGGGTCCGAACCGGGATCCCGCAACATGTAATGAAGATTTTGTTTTTTAAAAAAATTGTTTTTTAAATGTGTTACGTTCCAATATTATTGTAAATATTAATCATCACATGAATATAATGGAAAAAAGAAAAAAAAAAGAAGTTTTTGTTCACTGATTAATAAAGCTAAAACAAATCAAAACCGAATACAACAAATACAATGAAAAAAATAAACAAACAAAAAGTGAAATAAAAGTAAATTAAAAAAAGAAAAAAAAAGTAAATAAAATGACAAAAAAAAAAAAAAACAAATAATAATATTAAAAAAAATTGAATAAAAAGTAAAAAACAAAATATTTTTTTTTGCTAATTCGGGGAATCTATCCAACATCCTTAGTCTTACATCCTCAATGCTTTATCCATTAGACCAACATAAAGCATGTTTTGTTTCGCATGACGTCACTTCAATCTATTCATGAAACCTACTTTAAAAGCATTAACATTAAATATCTTCAGAGTGAGTCTCAGGTTTGGGCTGAATATCGGGAGAATAGAAATGAATGATTAAATAGGAAGCTAAAATGAGTCTGACTCAAGAAAGGTGAAGCGTCGTTATCTCTGATGTATTCAGTTTCAAATATAAAACGCTTTTAACTAATCTTTATAGTTTTCAGAAATCATTTTGGAACTGGAAATTTCTTGGTTATAGCATTTTTTTGCATTAATAACCATTTATTTATTTGCATTTATAAAAAAATATTCGAAGAATTTTCTAAAGTAAGCATCCCTCCTTAAAAAAAAGAAATAAAAGATTAAATTAAAAAAAATATTTAATTTCACTTCTTTGTTTCATATATAAATTTTCTATTTTCTTTTTTTTTACTTGGCGGTGTTGCATGAAAGTATAGTTATTTATTTTTAGTTACTTGTCATTAATGAAGCAATCGCACTGCCATTGAAACTAATTTTTTTAACAGCCAAGTTACTGTTAGCTGTTTTAACAGCTAAGTTGCTTAAAAGTCAGTCATTTTATTTTTACTTCTTTGTTGTAGTCAGGCCACATCAAATTCAATGCCCAGGTACCAAATGCAATAACGCCACCCCCCCCTCCCATGTTATAATGAAAATCATAGATTCTTAGCCAAAAAATCGCGAAAATACCGCACGATTTCCTACCTCTACTTTTAAATACAGTATATTCAGTTATAATCATTGTTTTACAGCAAATTAATTTAACATTGTCACGAATAAAATAATTAATTATCAACAATCAAAAAAAATGAAATACATGAAAATCCTGGGAACCTGAAAGAGATAATTACAAACAGCTACCAATTTTGTCACGGAATGTACAGTAGTGATACAAGATGTAAAACTTAAATTCAATATTTCCCTTATTGCCTATCCTAAAAGTGGAATGAAATACGCCGGGCATGTTGGGCCCCTATTAGAATAATGACGAATAAAATATACACTACTAATGATAAAATTAAATGTTTAACTATCGAAATAAACACAAAATACATACAAAGGTAAAAAAAACTTTTATATTACTGTTGACTATTCGTAAATGTTTCTTATATTGATATCTTTTCTTTATGTTATAAAAATACACAAACACATATAGGATATATATTATATAATAAAGAGAAGAAATACAAGACTGCATCTGAGTAAACAAAATGTTCCCGCACCCTGAGCTATCATGTCGGGAATCTGGAAAGCAGAAATGGTTTTCTCGCACTCTGAGCTACCATCAAGGATATATCTGGCTGAAGAAGCCTAATAAGGCTGGAAGAGCTGTCCCAGATTCCCGACTTGATATTCCAGGATGCGAGAACCTTTTTGTTTGCTCAGGTGCAGTCTTGTATTTCTTCTCTTTATTATATTTAATATACATATCCCTGCATGTTAACTTTAAAAAAACTGATGTTTTTTGGGGTTCTCAATTTTTGCTTAAATTCTTTTGAGCCCGGTGGTTGCTGGGACAAATAATTTTGTCACCGGACGTAACACAAACCGGTGCACGGTTATTTATCATTGTTGCGTTGACTTTGCTCGAGGGCCATTTTGGGGAGCTGAAATGGTTTTCAAGCGAACTTAATGCTTGCTAATGGGGCTGCTATTTTTTAAAACCTTTACTCCGGCAGAGAGTCTTCATACAACACGCTAAAATAACTCCTATGTGTAGCTAACATGTAGAAAAGAAAACAAAGGCAAATCAATAAAACAAATCTATGTATATTCTGTTAATAGTTCCTTTTACATAAAAATGTTAATCCTATTTCACTTGCATGAAACTACGTCTCATAATACGAAGTGTTCTATGTTATCCATTTATAGGCTTGTGTAACATTCTTCTTAAATGAGATAACTAAAAGTCTCTTTGTATTAACTTTATCTACACTTGTATTAATGTCTTGAATCTTTAACTTTGTAATCTTTACTGGTGTCTGTTAATCTGTTCTTCTTGAAGAAAAGTGATGATAACGGTATTCGTGTATTATGCCCCGTCCGTGTAAGGTAAATCAAAGATTACTTACAATCTGCTGAAGTTCAATCATCTTCGGTCTGATCGTCCAACATTGAATCCTCTTCAGTGGATGCTTAACGATGTCTTCGAATTCATTACCTTTCGAATCCGATTGAAGATGAACTTTCGAACCAGATTATTCCTTTAATCCTTTCGGTTTAGTTGAACTTCGAATCCGTTTTCCGGCACGTATCTCTTGCGTTTATGAGCCACTTATATGCAGAAACAAGGAATATTTATCTTCGATATTCCCTTGCATCTTTTAGCGAATAAGACTTCCGAATACATCCTTGTTTGTCATCGTATTCCACCATCTTTTTTCGTTCTTCATTCCTTTACTAACAAACATCAGTGACAACACAACTATAACTACACACGAGTTCATTGTTCAACAATCGATACTCCAAAGCATCAAAGTGTTCTTTGATCATCTTTATTTGAACGTGATTGTTGTGTTGTTCTTTTGTTTTTTTCCTCCCTCAGATTATTCACGATTATGTTGACTTCTCTTGGAATTGTCTCAGGTTTGAAATACGTTAGAAAATTGTTCAGGTAAGCTTTTCTCAATTCAAACCTACAATACTCCCTTCCAATTCAAAGGGTCAGTCAATCAATAAAATGAATAACTCAACATTTAGCACCGATGTCAATTACTTTCAAACATCTAACTAAATCCTTTAATCTTGCTTGACTTACAGCCTTAGTTAACAAGTCAGCTGCATTTTTTTCTCTGCACACATATTTAAGGTCTATCTCCCTTCTATCCACATAATCTTGGATGTGTAATACTTAAAGTTTAATATGTTTGCTGCGTGTGGTCTGGAACTTGTTTTCAATCAACTTTAGCGTGGGTTAATTGTCACAATACAATGTTACACTTTCCTTCGAAAACTTTGTAAAATGCAACTCGGATAGCGTCGTTTTAATACTTATTATTTCTTTCGCGCATTCGCTAGAAGAAATCATCTCGCTCTCTTGTGTACTTTGGGCTACGATACTTTGCTTCTTACACTTCCATGATATTAAGCTGTTCCCCAAGAAAATTACGCTTCCCGATGTTGATTTTCCTTTAGATCTGTCTCCGAAGCTTGCATCTGAGTATGCTTCCATCCTATCTTCTCCCTTCGAAAATATTAACTTATAGTTTTCGGTTCCGCGGAATTCTTTTGTCATTCTGAATATCGAAGATTGTCGGGGAGTTGAGGACCTCTGAACACCGATTTACTGCATAGATGATATCAGGTCGGCTCACATTACTAAGGTAAATGATGCTTTCTACAATGCTTCTATATCTAAGGTGATCTTCCTTACCTAACTTATCATTTTTATCCTGTCTTTCTTGTTTCAGACTTGATCCTTCTGCCAATGGTGTACTCACGGGCTTACAGTCACCCATCTGGAACTTATTCAATAGATCTTGGACGAATTGTTTCTGCGAAACGCTGATTCTTCTTCGATCTGAATCATACTCGATGTCCATGCCCAAATATTCTTTAACAACACCCAAATCCTTGATTTTGAACAAATTATCTAGGGTTGCTTTGATTTTTTCAATGATGGCGTTTGATCTTCCCATAATAAGGATGTCATCGACATAAAATAACAAGATGTACATATCATTTCTTCCATTCTGATATGTAAATATGCACGGCTCTGACCTTGTTACTTTGAATCCATTATTAGTTAGTTTGTTCCGCATGGTCTCGTACCAATTCCGGCCTGCCTGTTTAAGTCCGTAAACTGATTTCATGAGTTTAAGTCCATTGCACTTGGGATCTTTCAAGAATACGCCTTCTGGCACTTCTATGTATATATCATGATCAATCTGCCTGTTTAAATAGGCTCCCTTAACGTCACATTTGTGTATGCAATAATCATTTTGCACGGCGAGAGCTAAGAACATACGGATTATAGTCATGCTAGGTGTAGGTGAATATGTGTTACTTTAGTTCACTCCCTTCCTCTGCATAAATCCGTTAATCATCAAACGCGCTTTGTACTTTACAATCCTGCCTTTACTATCTTTCTTGATACCAAATATCCATTTTGAGGACAATGGAGTGGCGTAATCAGGAAGTTCTGACTCGATCCACGAATCATGTTGTTCAAGGTTGACTAGCTCTTCCTTTATCGCCTCTAACCACTTCGGTCCACTTCTTCCACGAATGGCTTCCGCATAACTTGAAGGTATACTTTCAGATTCTTGTACGTTTATACTTATTTTGGGATTTAACTTTACTTGCCTACTACGTAGCCTGAAGTAGTTGTTCTGATCTTCTTCCTGTGACTTGTCTTCATCCGAGTCATCTGGGGTTATGATCGGATTCAATCTTTGATGAACTGTAACTTTCAGTATCAGGTGCATCACTTAAAACTTCTTCTTCTTTCGAAGCTTCTTCGTCCTCTGAAGAACTAGTGTCCGAATCATCGACTCTCTTGGTCAACTGATTTAAATCGTAGGCATCTTCTCTTCTTCCTTCATTCCTTTTAGAACATCGCTGCCTCTTCGATTTTCGTTCACCTGAACATTCCGTGTTTCCACAATTTTATCTTCATCAACGTTGTATACAATGTAACCTCTTGTTGAGGTTGAATAGCCCAAGAACATCCCTTGTTGTACTCTCGAGTCAAACTTGTTCCTTACTTTAATCTTCGGCTTCTTCAAGTAAACTAGGCTCCCAAACTTCTTCATGTGTTTTATACATGGGGTTTCACTACTTCCGTACCATCGTGATATCGGTATCTCAAAATCTATACTCTGGTGTGGCGTTCTATTCAGAATATAATTAGCAAATCTGATTGCATACGTCCAAAATTTAATAGGTAGATCTGCATCGATGAGAATGGTTCTTGCTACCTCCAATAACGATCTATTATATCTCTCCACTATACCGTTCTGCTGGGGTTGATATGCAGACGAATGTTGAAATTTGATCCCCTTCTCTGTAACAAAATTTGTTACTTCTTTGTTGATATATTCAGACCCTTGATCAGAGAGTATATGCTTGATCTTCTGCCCACTGGATCTTTCTGCATAAGCTGTAAACGACTTTATTTTCTCAAATACCGCGTCTTTGCTTTCAATGATGTCCACAAAGCTACGCCGAGTATAATCATCGATGAAAGTCAGAACGTACGCTTTCTTCCCAATCGATGTTTCCATAGGGCCGCATAGATCCGTGTATATGTACTCAAGCGGATGAGTTGATCTTAAACTCCTGATTTTCTTATGACTGATGCTGGTCATTTTACCCTTCTTGCAACTGTCACAAAAAGTGTCCTTTTCCTTTTTAGGTATTGTGACATTTTCTAATCCTTTTAGACAACCTTTAGTCTGAATGATCTTCATTTTATTCGGGGATATGTGCCCCAGCCTGGCGTGCCATAAGAGATATTTGTTGTGTTTCGCTTCGTTGAAGTAGCACTTTGATCTGACTACAGTGGGAAAACAATTCACTTCATACAAGTTGTTTTTCGTTTCGCCTATCAGGAAGATATTCCCGTATGGGTCTTTTACTGTATGCTTATCATTCCTGATCTGTTGATCACATCCTTTCGTATCGAGCGTTCCTGCAGATATCAAATTGACTGGTATTTTCGGTACGTAGAAAGTATTAGTCAATTCTCTCACTTGAGGTCGTCCTTTCAATAGATTAACTTTAAAATGAACAATCCCTTTGCCTATTGCCTCTACTGGCTCATCTGAAACACCATAAATCAATATAGAACTTTTGAGTTCCTCGTAAGACTCAAACCAACACTTGTCATTACAAATGTGACTGCTACAAGCACTGTCTATAAGCCATGTTGATTTCTTATGAGTTTCTTTGTGTTCTCCATACATCACGACTACTCCAGAAAAATGTTTATCCACCTTATGTTTTTCCTGGCTCATTTTGTCACTATGATCTTCAGATTTCTTTTTCTTTTTGCAATTTCTGGCAATATGTCCTTTTTTGCCGCAATTGAAACAGGCTCTGAAGTCTTTCTTGGCTTTTCCTGTTGCTTTCGGAAGTGCTTTAAGCTCTGCCTTGAAGCTTTCATCCCGACCAGTTTCTTGTTTTATGTTGCCGTGTTTTCTATTGTACTCCTTCAAAATGCTCTCGATAACTCTTTCAGAATTATAGTTATCACTTTCATGTTTCGACATAATGTTCTGAGCACAAGAGTCGTACTCTTTAGGGAGACCTGACAACATCAACCAGTTAACTTCGTGATCAGGTACAGTACCACCTTTGGAAGTTATTTCTTTTGCGAGAAGTTTAACTTTTAAAAGATGTTCCGGCAAGTTAACATCAGATTGCAATTTTGTCATAGTAAAAAGATCTCGCTTAAGATCGGTTACCTTCAGATAATTAACCACGTTATACTTTTTCTCAATAACCGTCAACAATTGGTGCGAATCATCAATATCCTGAATTAGCATACGATAATTATCTTCTAAGGATTCACTAATCATTCCTAGGGCTTTTTGTGCCTTATTCAGAAGCTTGTATTTTATAGGTGCATCTTCCATACTTTTGATGTCACTTAATGGAGTGTTTGCAACATCCCACAGTCCACCACGTTGGGCCGTGATGGCGTGGTCGTGCGGTCTCGGCGGCGGCCAGCCGTGGCGACCAGTGCGCCAGTACCTGGGTTCGAATCCCGGTCGTGGCATGGTTGTTTCTTTCGTCTTCTTCTGTGTGTTGTGTCCGCTGGGGAACCGAAATCTGCTCTGTAGGTAGTGGTCCCCATTTGTCTTCTATATGTTACAGGCTATAGTCCATCACGTTGCAAGTGAGACTTAATGTGCATTCGCCATTTTGCATAATTTCCTCCGTCAAACTTGAGGATAATGCCAGCCATTTTCTCAATGACAAATCTTAGTTACACGGTGTAATAGCGTTGTTATACGATATAACCTCTTTCTACGATGCGCAGTGGAATCGTTTCTATGGCCCATAGCCATCTTGAAGCGAACTTAATGCTTGCTAATGGGGCTGTTATTTTTTAAAACCTTTACTCCGGCAGAGAGTGTTCGTACAACCCGCTAAAATAACTCCTATGTGTAGCTAACATGTAGAAAAGAAAACAAAGGCAAATCAATAAAACAAATCTATGTATATTCTGTTAATAGTTCCTTTTACATAAAAATGTTAATCCTATTTCACTTGCATGAAACTACGTCTAATAATACGAAGTGTTCTAAGTTATCCATTTATAGGCTTGTGTAACATTCTTCCTAAATGAGATAACTAAAAGTCTCTTTCTATTAACTTTATCTACACTTGTATTAATGTCTTGAATCTTTAACTTTGTAATCTTTACTGGTGTCTGTTAATCTGTTCTTCTTGAAGAAAAGTGATGATAACGGTTTTCGTGTATTATGCCCCGTCCGTGTAAGGTAAATCAAAGATTACTTACAATCTGCTGAAGTTAAATCATCTTCGGTCTGATCGTCCAACATTGAATCCTCTTCAGTGGATGTTTGACGATGTCTTCGAATTCATAGCCTTTCGAATCCGATTGAAGATGAGCTTTCGAACCAGATTATTCCTTTAATCCTTTCGGTTTAGTTGAACTTCGAATCCGTTTTCCGGCACGTATCTCTTGCGTTTATGAGCCACTCATTTGCAGAAACAAGGAATATTTATCTTCGATATTCCCTTGCATCTTTTAGCGAATAAGACTTCCGAATACATCCTTGTTTGTCATCGTATTCCACCATCTTTTTTCGTTCTTCATTCCTTGACTAACTAACATCAGTGACAACACAACTATAACTACACACGAGTTCACTGTTCAACAATCGATACTCCATAGCATCAAAGTGTATCTCATCTTTATTTGAACTTGATTGTTGTGTTGTTCTTTTGTTTTTTTTCCTACCTCAGATTATTCACGATTATGTTGACTTCTCTTGGAATTGTCTCAGGTTTGAAATACGTTAGAAAATTGTTCAGGTAAGCTTTTCTCAATTCAAACCTACAGGTTTTCGCATATTTGTCTCGCACTCTGAGTTACTATCCAGGGTATATATGGTTGAAGAAACCTAATAAGGCTGACATGATTGCTCTGGGTGCGAGAACCTTGTGTTTACTCAGATGCAGTCTTGTTTTTCTTCTCTTTATAATATTTAATATATACATCCCTGCACGTTAAACATTAAAAATATATACAGTCGGACCCCAATTTAACGAATTCATCGGGACCAAAAATTTTATTCATTAAATCGGGGGTTATTCATAACATCGGGATCCAAAATAAAAATTTCTGCACTTACCTTATGGAACATTCTTAATAAGCAACTACTCAAAAATATCCGTAATTAGAAATTGTTCACTTTTTAATTCAGCAGCTAAGAATACAACGAATAATTACGCACTAGCTAATTTGAAATTTTTAAGTATGTACTGACTGTGAGTAATGTTTGACAATTTCCTTGATTCCTGACTCGAAAAAGTTCTTTTTCGACTTTATGGAGAGAAGAAAATACAGCGTCATTTATATCCTGCTGCATTAAGTATGGTTAGATATATTTACCCAAACTAATAAAAAAAAAAAAAAATATTCGGCTATTGAAATAATTCGTTAAATAGGGTTTTTTTGCCTTCATTTTAATCAGGGAAAAAGAAAAATTCGTTAAATCACGAAATTCGGTAACTAGGCGTTCGTTAAATCGGGGTCCGACTGTATATATATACATAAAATAAGCCGGACAGCTGTCTGAAATTTAAAAATCCCCATACAAATTTCAGAAAGCTGTTTCTGTGAATGTGTTTTCTAATTATTCACTTCATCAGCGGCATCTGGTGTTAAATTTTGAAACTAAACTAAAATTTGGAAGTATTATAGCGCATTATTTAAAGAAAGTTGCTATTTTTATTATATATATTCTTTTTTAAGTTTTTTTAATTTTTATATACTTTTTTCATACTTTTTTTGTTTTTTACATACATAGAAAAAAATTTAATATATACAAAGAAATAAATTTTAATACATACATAGAAAAAATTTATTACACATATAGAAAAAATTATTTCTTCCACATTCATACATAGAAAAATTCCCCAACACATACATACATAAAAAAAAAAAAAAAAATCCTTAAATTCTATACATATAGAAAATTAATAGATGACAGTTATCAAATCAAACTCAATAAAAAAAAAAATAATAATTATAATAGCTCTATTGAAATCAAACATTTCCAAAAACACAATTTTCAAGACTCTGTGATTATTCAAATTTTAGACATTATCGAAGATGATAATATAAGATTAATTAAGGAAGTTCATTATATGCTAAAATATCATACTATTTATCCATATGGCCTAAACGAAAATTATTTTCAAATCAATGTTATGAACAATATTGACAATATTTGCATATACAATTGGTTAATATCAAAAAAGGTAATTTAAATTTACAACATACTAAAGCATATTCTAAATTTCCTCAATTTAATTTTAATAATATAATTGATTTAAAAAATTTTTTTAATACTTTGGAAAATAATTTTGAAAATTCTGAAATGGATAGGATTTCCTTAGTTAAAAATTTTTTATTTATTTTAAATAAATCCAAATTAAAATATTTATTGAAACATTATGACTTCAAAAACATTAAAAATGCACATTTACTTCATTTAATCATGGATATTATTAAGTTCTCTTTTAAAATTAGATAAAATAAATTATAATACAAATAATAAAAAAACTAAAGAATTAATATTATTTCATTATTCCTCTACAATTTTTGACAAAATTAATATTAGTAGTATACTTAATTCTTATATTAAATCCAAATTTCCTTTAAATATATACTTAATGCCTATTTTTAAATATAATATACCAATTCGAAATATATTTGTAACTACAACACCAATATTAGTTCTAATCTAAATTTTAATTGTAAATGTAAATTATATAATGACGAATTTAAATGGAATTCGCATATTGTCACAGGCAATATAAATTTTATAGAAAATATTAAATTAAAAAATTTTCTAAATTTAGGTATTAATTATAGACTTCGTACAAACAAAACACACAAACAATTAATTAATATATTTACATAAGATATAAACAATTTCATACTAGAAATCAGTTTTAAATACAACATATGTTACCAAAATTTTATAGAATGGAAACAACATCTAATATCTAAAATCAATAATATTCAACATCATTCATATGACAGAGTTACTAATACTATAGATCACAAATTTAAATTATACAAAATCAAAAAATCTATTTCTATATATCAAGAAAACTATATTTTCACAACCATAGACAAAGCACACAACAATTTAGCTATCATTTGAAAACAATTTTAACAAAATTATAGAATTATTAAATGATCAATCTGTCTTTTTAAAAATTACTAAAACTAAAGAATTTATTTTAAACAATTTAGATAAAAGTTTTTCTAAATTTCAATCACAATTTAAAAAACTTAAATATAAAAAAATTAAAATCAACAGAAATTTAAATTACTTATTTCTAAATCCAAAAATGCACAAAAAAGGTAAATTTAGAATGATATGCAGCACAACTAATTCCATTTTAAAGCAATCAAATATTATTTTGCAAATATTTCTTAACAAATTGCATGAAATTATTAAAAGTAAAATTAATCCAGATTTTTATTGGCTCATTAATAACCATGATGATGTTATTAAATATGTAAATAATAACAAAATTTTTAATATAATTACAGCAGATTTTGAAAATTTATTTACAAATATACCATTGGATTCTTTATTACAACAAATAAAAATTTTAATTTCAGAATTCAATATAACTAATCTATTTAATATTCCTATTAAAACATTTCTTAATTTTCTTCAATTTAATTTATACAATAATTATATTGAATTTGATAATGAAATATATTCCCAAATTAATGGTATTGGAATGGGAGTAAACTATAGTAGCATTCTTGCTAATTTATTTTTATTGGCATTTGAATATCAATTTTGTATTAATTTCCCTTTCCAATTTAAAATTTATAGATATATAGATGATTTAATTGTTTTTAATACTAATTTTAAAATTAATTATATAGAAGAAAAAATTTATAACAAAATTATTAACTTAAAACAAACCAACATTAATACTGAATTTGTAGATTTTTTAGATTTGAGAATATATTATCATCATCAAATTCTTCATATACAATCATTTAATAAAACATTTTTATTCCCTTTCAAAATAAACAGATTTCACAAAGTTACAAGTAATGTTAGTTTTAATTTATTTAAAAATATCTTCATACAAGAATTAAAAAGATATCTTACTATTAATTCTAAATTAGAAGATTTTTAAATTAATTTAAATTATCTTATTAATGAATTTACAAATAATAATTTTCCAAACAAAGTTTTAAATGCTTATATTAAACAATTTCAGAAGAAATTTAAATTTCAAATTTACATAAAATATAAAATTAAATATATTCATTATTTTATTTAATCATTTATCTTCAAAACAGGACTTGTTTAATTTTAATCATTTAAGTTATCTTATGACAACTCAGAATTAAATCCTCTATTTGAGGAAGTTTTGAGTTTCATTTGATAACTGTCATCTATTAATTTTCTATATGTATAGAATTTGAGGTTTTTTTTTTTTTGTTTTTTTGTTTTTTTTTTATGTATGTATGTATATGTTGGGGAATTTTTCTATGTAGGTATGTGGAAGAAATAATTTTTTCTATAAGTGTAATAAATTTTTTCTATGTATGTATTAAAATTTATTTCTATGTATATATTAAATTTTTTTCTATGTATGTAAAAAACAAAAAAAGTATAAAAAAAGTATATAAAAATTAAAAAAACTTAAAAAAGAATGTACACAATAAAAAGAGCAATTTTCTTTAAATAATGAGCTATAATACTTCCAAATTTTAGTTTAGTTTCAAAATTTAACACCAGATGCCGCTGATGAAGTGAATAATTAGAAAACCCATTCACAGAAACAGCTTTCTGAAATTTGTATTGGGATTTTTAAATTTCAGATAGCTGTCCGGCTTATTTTATATGTTTAGTAATATAAGTTAATTTTTATTCTTATATTCATAACACACTAAATTTTTAAATTGCAAATGATTTATTTGAAATCTTTGCATCTCTAAACTCGAAGGTGTCGCTTCAAGTTTGGACAATAAATTTATATATATATATATATAGGGTATATATGTAGGATATATATTTAAAAAAAAATATTTAAATAATGCAGCTGTTTCCCCAGTGAAAGCCTTATCTCAACGATTGTGTTGGCAAGACAGGAAAAAAAATATCCGCCTTTAGTAAGCAAAATCGCCACGGAATAAATAAAAAAATAAACAAACAAGCAACGAATTAGACCCTTTCCTCACGACGCGAACATGGCCGCGCGATCACGTTATTATATAGATTTCAGTGGTGTCTATCCCAAGTGGCCGTTTGGTTGCTTCTGGATGCTCTATAGAACGACGCGAGTCCACCGTCATTCTATAGATTTCAAGGGAGCCTTTCACACGAGACGCGATTTTCGTTGCGGCCAGAATTTCTTGGCCGCTTCTTGGGAGAGAGCCCTTACCCCCCCCCCCCAAAAAAAAAAAAAAAAAATACAGCTTAACGAAAAGAGATGGGCTAACCCTAAATATATCAGGAAATTAAATTAGCTAGCGGAGACTTCCACTCGAGAAAACTACCTCCATTTTACTGGTCAGTTATCATGAAATATTAGAAATTCAAATAATTGTTTTACCTTTCCTAATTCTAATGGATAAATTACAGGAATTTCAAGCAGATCAAAAATGCAGGTAAGTTATTTTGATTTTCTCAGCTGATTAAAACCAGCACATTGTTTTTACGTACAAATTAAAAATGATTTAAAAAAAAAAAAAGAAAACAAAAAAACCCAAAGTCTTTCTTTTTGATAGTTTGACATAATTAAGTAGGTGATTTTCTGAGCTAAGTTTTATTGTCATTGGAGATACAATTAATTGGCAAAACCAGATCCTTAGTTT
>JAFIDM010093847.1:0-20717 GCA_023159025.1 Thereuonema tuberculata
TAAAGTAACATAAAATCAATACATTCTACCAATAACTCTTCCACTGACAAGGGAACCTCTCGAACCTTAGAAACGCAGTTTGTAATGAAACTTTGCAGAATGAATCATTAGATTGTATTAAGTAAATAACATGAATCTTAGGTGCCGAATCAATCGCTGAGGGGGCTAATTTTTGTCGAAAAGTTGGGTCGTTTTACCGCCACCCGCCAGACGGCGACAGTCGTGTTCAAGTCACGCAGATTCATTAGAGTAACCAGATGTACATGACGCCATCTGTTATCAAGTTCTGATATAACCTTATTCTTTGATGAAATTTTTATGTTTATTCGGAAAGATTATTCAACTTATTCTAACTGGAATAGAAGCAGATTAAAGGGAAACCTTCTACATGAGTTCTACATTTTATATATAATATAAAGACACCAATGATATTTATTTATTTATCGATTAGGCGTCGTAAAATCATAAAAAAAACCCACACTGCTTGTGAATTTTAATGCATTTTTATTGTTTTAAAAGTACGGATGGATTACTTAATAAAATATTTTATATATTTGGTCCATTATTAAAAAATGTTCTCGTTATTTATTTTGGTATTATTTTTTATTTCTTTAACAGCTTAAAAATGAGAAGTGCATAGCTTATAACTTACCTTCGAAATCACGAATCAAATCCGTGGAAAGGATTTTATTTTTATAATAAGTATTATTTCTCGTATTTTCTTTTTTCTAATAGTAAGTCCCCTTTTTTTTGGTCATATTTCTTTTCTTTGATTATCTTTATGTTAAGATCTTTTATTGTCTTATAAGATTAACTTAGTGAATAAACTTAGTGAACCATTAAGAATCTTATTAATAGTGTTTCCTGGTTTACTAACCAATTTTATGTTTGCTTTACTTAACATCGGGTTTAATTTAATTAGGGATGGATACTTAAGAAGATTCTATGAATCTGGCAAAATAAAACTATCAAAGTGCTATAATCGGGATTTATCAACCAAGAACATTTTAGAATATGGTATATATTAACAAACAAAACGCATGTATACACGCAATCACAAATTTAAAAAAAAAAAAAAAAATATAAAAAAAAAATATCAAAACAAAGCGTGGTAAAGTGCCGCTTCTATTTTTTAAAAGCAGACAATTACTTCCGTAATGTAGTTTCGAAAAAATACAACAGGGGGCGCAAAAACGTCATTTCCAAAGATTTTTGAAATATCATTTCACAAGACGATTCCATCGATGGAAGATGTTTTTTTTTTTTTTTAATGTCACTTGAAAATAGACCCAAAGAAGTTGAGGGTCAGAAACGTCGTGATCTTTTTATCCTTTTTAATCGTTTGTCCGTGCTTTTAATGGTAGGCATTTTTAAATTTTTAGTTAATAGCACGTAATATTTATTAACAAAAAACTAATCGTTGATTTATTTACTATGAACTCTGAAATTCTAAGACATATTCTATTTTGTTTGATATGTCAATTTCTTAAATGCTTTAAAAAAACAGTTTGTTACTTCTTTTTAAATTTTTTTCATTCAATAAATTTTCTTGAAACTTTAAGCAGCTAAGAAATAAATAGTTTGAATACAACTTTTGAAAATAATTAGACTTTTTCTTTTCTTTTTCAAGACAGTTTGAGTTGGTATTTTTTCTTTAATGACCAGATGTGAATCTCCATTTTGTTAGAAAACAACCAAATGGCAAAGGGGGAAGTAAAAAGGGAAAAAAAAATCCAATGCATAAAAAAAAAAAGATTACAGATGGATATCATTTCGTCGAATAAACTTTCCCCTTTGGTCATTTGTCTGCTTTAATGTGCCTTTCATCACCAAGAGCGTAAAATCCATTTTTCTATGGAGATGGTTTATGATACTTACCTAAATAAACACATTCAATGTCTCTGTTCGACTTTTAGGTCAGCTTTAAAAAAAAAAAAGAAATGTTTAACAATTCTGTGAAACTGAATTGAACAATTAATTAGTTAAAGTTAATTAAAAATCTGATCTGATCCTAAAATAACAAAAATATTGAATTAAAATAAAAAAACGTCACGCTATTTTTCGATCCATGTCAGTAATTAACGTAACTCTAATGAATGTTTATCTAGTTTACCAAAACCGAATATCCATTCAGTATCTAATTAGAAATAAATTAATTAGAAATAAACTGATTATAAAATGATTTAAACCTACATAATTAAATTTTAATGTTGTTCTTTCATTAAATCAAGTCCTTTCGGAAACGATTCTTTTTCCATAGAATCTTTATAAAAATTTCGGCTTACTTACTTTTACTAATTTCATTTAACTATTCAGAACTATCTATAGTTTATTCTACTTTTTCATGATCACCGAATGGTATTTTGCGTACTTTAGAAAAATATATAATTAATTTTGAAAGTTTGATCTTAAAAGAAATATTTTATACGATTTCTTTTCATCCTTATTTATATAAATTTATAAAAATGGTTGGAACATATGTAATTAAATAATCTTACATTATAGAGGGTGTTATAAAAGAGCACCCGAATCCCCTGTTTTTATCGAAAACCACAGGTTACAGGTTGTTCGCATGAAAATGTTCATTGCCAAATAGTACCAAAAGAATCGAATGATGCCGTGGTAAAAACCCTGTCAGGTGGAAACCGGAAGTGAGGGTAATCGGGGGTCATCTTTGAAATTTCAAATTGGAACATAGGTCATGTGTGGTATCGTTGGATAGATCTTTTGAAAAGATACGACTTATACTAAAACATTAACAATGCCACCATTCAATTCTTTGGGTACTTTTTGGTAATGAAAATTTTCACGCGAACATTTTCCGTGTGTTTTGGAGAAAAACAAGGGATACGGTTGCTCTTGGACACCGTGTATAAACTTAGAAAGATTATAATCTACGGAAGGATACATTTCTGCGTTGTAATCTATATTATTAAAAAAAAAATCGGCGTGGATGCGTACGTTCTCAACAAAGGTATTGGGCAAGAATTGAATTTCGCAGTCGTTTTGCCAGGCAACAGGAGTATTGTGGCATGATCAATTCAACTGCGCAAGTTTCCGACTGTTACAAATGGATTTGAATATTGTATTGCATATATGTTTTAGAGTTTAAACTGTAATTTACTTTGAGTTTTAGTTTTAAGTTTTAGTTTTTGGTTTTACTTGATGTATTTAATTTTTTAATAAATAAAGCGTGTATTTCGTTATATAGGCGAGGCTTCCGGAGCGAAGCACTGAGTACCCGTCTACTAAAAGGTAAATTGTAATAAAAAGAATTAATGGAGAAGGTGGGACAATTGAATACCTGAAAAGCATGAATTCTGATACAAAGAATGGATTTCATAAAAATTCTCTTATGCTTCTTAATAATATATTTTACGAAATAGTTATTTTTTTTTTTTTTTAAGTTTTATCAACTTTTAAATTATTTCCGATCGTTCTTCGGGATCGGTTTAGATCGATAATAGTGATCTTTAGATATAAAATGCTGGACTGCTTTAGTCATTTTTATCTGTCATTGCTCCTTCTGTCACACTCTGTAGAGGCCAAGCTGTGTCAAATGTAGACAACAGAAAAGTCATTAGATCGGATTCGAAATAGATAATAACTTAAAATAAAAATAAGAAAGAAAAAACCAATCAAATGGCTCTGACCACTCTTTGACCACTCTCAATGTTAAGCGCTACTGTTTTCTTTATAGGTTTAGATCAGTGGGGGACTGAGGGGGGGGGGCATCAACAATGGGGGCCCCATATTGATTTCAATAGCATTTCATTAGAATCCTTTATTTCGAGTGCTTTTTTCAACTTTATAAAAAGTTACTAAAAATATAACTGGTAACACTGTAGTCATCTGTGTGCGTGAAATAATTTCAACTAAGAATTGATAAATTTTCATTATAATAACTAGAATTCCCGCAACCACTCCTTTTATCCTCGATATCGTGTCACAAAGTACCCGTATATGCAAATTTCATGCTGCATTTTTCGACCGAAGCGCCAGAATTTTTCCTATCGGCGTTGTTTGGTACTATTTTTTTTTTTTTTTTGACAAATTGAAACCGCATACTTTAATGGGTATGGTGGTCAAATTTTGTACATAACATAAGTACATAACACGCTACAGCGCTCCGAACAGCTCTTGTTATTTCTTGATCACCCGATATATATAATTCCACCTTGATTTAACTATATTGTAATTATCCATTTGCAAAAAACTTATTATAAGAAGTTTTCACTTATTATCAGATATTCAATTAACTTTTTCTTGAATTGAATTGTTCTTTTTCTAACTTTGAACCATATAAAGAAAAAATTTACTTTAAATATAGTTAATTAATTTCTTTAATGGATCAACCGCTGTTGAAATGCTGACATAAATATTCGCAGAGAAATCAATAAATGTGACATCCTGGACCTATTTGATGTTTGTCAGTCAGGATTTTTCAAAAGGTTCAATTGTCGTTCCTACAATTCGACAAAAAATACCATGCACTTGTCTCGTCCATTTCAGGAAAAATTAATATGGATCATACATTTTTACCAATAAACAAAAAAATTATGTATATTGTGTTTTCTAGAAAAATATATTCGTTTATTCTTAATTCATGTTTTTAATTTGAATAAAAATAATTAATATACTTAAATTTTATTAAGTTATTAAGAACCAAATACTATACATTCAAATATTTCGATCTTTGAAAACCATTCGGAATAGGACATACAATTCCTACAAGCTCCTCTTAGAATGACCGATTCTAAAACTCCTAGAATATTAACTCCCTTTCCTCTCTATACACGTGTATTAGTTACCTTTAATTTTTGAAATCTAATATTGTAATTAACTAGTCGGCTACCCGTCGCTTAGCTCCGGAAGCCTCGCTTATGTAACGGAAAGTAACTTTTTATTTATCAAAAAAAAACGCGCGCACACACAAATTATATCAAGGAAACTAAAACTAAATTTTTTTAGAAGTTTTTTTTTTTTATTTCTTTTTTTGGAATTTAATTTTTGAGCTCTATATTCGCTCAATCTACGACTGCTTTTAGAACCAGCGTGCAAATCATATATCTATGATATATTGTTATTTCTTATACAGATTAAAATGTAGGCCTCGTAGTCTAATGGCTCAGACGTCCAACTTCTGAGCAGTATTCTACTTAATAGAAATAGTGCATCTTTCTTTCTTGACTCTCTTTTTTTTTTATTCCTATTGATATTTTTCAGTGGTTTTTGAGTTACAAATAGTGAGTTTTCAGTATCCTACCAAATAGAACTACTGCTTCTTTATTTTTTGACTCTCATTTTTATTGTAATTGTCACTTTTCAGTGGCGTTTGAATTATAAATATTGATGGTTTTTCAGTAATAAATAGTGATTTTTTCGGTATTCCACCTCAAAAAAAGAATGCTTCTTTCTTTCTTGACTCTGTTTTCTTTACTCCAACCTCTGCCGTGTACACGCACTTATTTTTCAATATCACATAGAATTTGGTTAAGTAAGAATATTTAAAATATTGCAACGTTTTGGGAATTATAGGTCTAATTGTCAGTTTCGAATTACAAATAAACTGACGGATAGGAAATAAATAAACAATCTTGAGATTAAACAATCTTGAATACATTCCTTACAGATTGGGGAAGGGAAAGGAGAGATAAGTCAAGAAACAATATAAAGAGAGTTGTAGTTCGTATGGTCTATTGGATAAGACATTTGACTTCGGATCAGAATGTTACAGGCTCGATTCCTGGCGCGAATGTTTCGTTGTAAAATTTAGTTCTATTTTCCATTCTCATAGAAAATTGCACCGGACAGACAGACACACAGACAGAGAAATAAAAGATTTTAGTAATATAGATTGACGAAACAATTCTTATATAATAAATAAATAAATAAATAAATAGACCTGCTTCATTTTTATCATTTTCTTAAATACAAAGAACAAGAATCGATCTGTTTGCATAGAGATTTATTCTATAATAAAAAGAAGACATCAGAATAACAGCAGAAATACCAATCGGAAAGTTAGGTTAATTTCATACATTCGATCAGAAACAAATTTCAGATTTGACATTTGACAATTTGACATTTCTAAAGACACTACTTATGTCTTATAAGAATTACAAAACTAACTGTAAAATACTGATCGTATGTTTATTTATTTAGATATACTGTATACTCTCGATATCTCAAGTCGAAGGGATGCTAAAAAAAATTCGAGATAGCGAGTTTTCGAATAACAAGGTCATAACCAAAGCATTAAAATTCACGTAAAAACACAACATATGGAATAATATTCTAAAAATTAGAGTCTTGATAGATGAGAATAAGTATAAATATGTAATGATAGTTAACAATACGTCTAAAAATACAGAAATGATAATTTTAATTTTTAAAAGTAGCCGAAAGTAATTATATTAAATTGAAAAGAATTAGTAAAATACAATGAACTTACATTGCTAGAATTTCTTAAAAAAATACCTCTATTTGCTTCGAAACAACTGAACGGCGATTTTTCCGGAAAAATTCATTTTTTACTTCGAAAAATATTCGACATAGCAAGGTTTTGAGTGAAAACTCTTCGACATAAGAATTAAAATTAACATTCGATGAATATGTAATATCAAGGGGAAAAATAATTTTTGACACATGAAGGTTTCGAGATATCGAAGTTCGAGATATCGAGAGTATACTGTACTTATTTTCAGAAATCGAAACTAATATCCCATCACTTTAATACCTCTCATTTCGACCCCAACAAAATCAGGATTTTTGAAAAAGAAAAGAAAAAGCTACCATCAATGAATGAATGGATGGAATCTCCTTTGAAGAATCCTTCATTCAGTCAAACCAATCAGAAAGCGTTTTCCCATCACGTAAACATTTCGCACCTTTAATACTTAACCTTTTTATATTAAATATTATTTTTTAAAACTTTTTATTCTCATTTCCGTGTTCTACGCATTAAAATCTATTAGAACAAAGTAAAATTAAAAAATGTGTTCCGGAATCCAAATTCCCTATTGTATGAGTTCTTTGGTAGAACTGTGTATTCGCGCAAGGGAATCCCCGAATCCTACTACGTAATCTCTCATTAGTTAATTGGTTTGCTTTCATTTGGAGAGGATATTTTGGATATCCTGCAGATCCTGATGTTGTAACTCAATAAGTACCAACCAATATAATGAAATATAACCTATAAATAATTAATCAATACACTTTATTAATCTTTCAATTAAAAGTTATAATTTTTATATTAAAATAAAACAAAGAACGCACATAACTAAACAAAACAAAAATTCACTGAACTACTTTTGGTATTTGTATTTGGAATCGGAGACAGTACTATTTCGAGGTTTGTTAATCTCTCATCAGTCCGATCCGCCCAGTATACCTAGCTCAGTGAAATGGGAGAATATACAAAACGACAAACAAATGAATGACCCCTCAATTAAAAAAAAAAAAAAACTTCAAAACAAAATGAAGTATAAAAGGGGTGAATTATTAATCCCCGCTAGCATTCACCTTAGCATGTAAAGGATTAATTTATTAAAAGATTAGTAATACAAATGAAATTTAACGTGCGTTAGAACAATTTTTACATTAAAAGAAAACAAAGAACGCAGATAACTAAACAAAACACAAATATTCACTGAGCTATTTTTGGTATATGTACTGGAAGACAGTACTGTTTCGAGGTTTGTTGACCTCTCATCCGCCCAGTATACCTAGCTCAGTGATATTCCCAGTACACATACCAAAAATAGCTCAGTGAATATTTTTGTTTTGTTTAGTTATGTGCGTTCTTTGGTTTTTTTTAATGTCAAAATTATTCTAACGCACGTTAAATTTCCTTTGTAAATGTTAAAATTGTTACGGTTAAATGTGAAATATTCACATAAGTATTACATAATATTACCTAAATACTAGACTGTTATTTCACAGTGAAGAGAATCAATCCAAGTGGTTTTCAAAAAAGGAAGTTAAAAGGAGGCTAAATTACTAGCTGGATCTCTACCGAAATATCTCATTGAAGAAGGAGAATCTAGTCATAAAGAAGAACAAGAAAGGACCATTGAGCCTTCAGAGGTGTAAGTATTCAGTATTGCGATATTAAGTACAAGTACAATAAAAGTACTTACCTTACAGCTAAAATTACCTATTATACGTATTAGCCGGCTAGTAGTAAGATAATGAGGCGCAAGTTAAGAAACAAATTGATTAATTGCCTAACTTTTTGTAAAAATGAACCGATGAATAAGATCAGAGTAATAGAATCAGATTATTATAATTATTTTCTTATTTTTTTCGCAAAATAATGACACTTATTAATTTAATATGACCACCTCGATCATTAATAATAGCTCGGTGTTTCTGAATCATGCTTAAAATAAATTCATTAAAGCCAGTTTTCATAAAAATACATGATATCCCTACACCATTTTGATAAGGGTATTTTCTTATTACAATTCCTAGAACAAACATACTATCCAGACTTGTACGCATTCGTAACACCTATACAGAGTATTCTGGAAAGGATGATATATAAACATTTATACATACAGGATAATAATATAATTTAAATATTTGATTTTCTTTTGTTTATAAAAAGAATAAAGTCCAGAAGAAAAAGATGAAACATTGGAAGTAGCGACAGACTGTGAAGAAATGGCCGTAATAACAAGTACGATACTACGAAAGCCGGAGTCAATAACGAAAAGAAAAGAACAAAAGAAGTTTTAGACAATACTGAAGAAGAGGAAAATATAAGCCAATGTTCTTCTTTAGATTCAAAAGCCAGTTCCCCTAAAACAGGAATCGGTTCTGAGAGCATCTGTATTTATTCTAATGATGGTATTTAAACTGGTCAATGCCTGACCCAGGTAACATCCAACTTGAAATAAATAAGTAAACATGCAACTTAGTAGAATACTAATTTTTGTCATCATTTTTGTGTTTCGGTTTCCACGAACTCTGCGAACTCTGCGAAATACGAGTCCTTATAACGGACTGCTGCGTTCCATCGATGTCCGGATAATGGAAAAGTACCGAAATAAATACACTAAATGTTCCAGCTTTTACAAAAATTAATGTTTTCGAATTCCTGAAACATATTTAGATATCAACCAAACTATGGAATACTACAAACTATATTTTTAAAGATTCTACAATTTCTTTACTTTCTAATATTTCATCAATTGAACGAACCTAACATTTGTCTCAGTGGACCATTGTTAGATGACTAACAATATTAATAATGCATGTTTTCTTTCTATTAGATCGCCGTAAAAATTAACACGATTGATTGTTGACTAAACACAAACTTAGTAAATGTCGAAATCATTGTCAGTCATCTAACATTGGTCTTCAGAAAATCTCAGACGGACTAAACATGATCATAGAATTTATAAAATCAAAGTGATCTATTATGTATCTATATCTCTAATATTAATATAAATATATCTAATTTATGTCTGTATTATTGTTGCACATTTACTATTGTTACATTAACTGCTATTATTATTATTACATAATAAGAATCACATAATAAAATGTTATATAATAATTTAGAAACCATCTTAATATCGATACTAAATACCTCGTAATTCAGAAGCAGAGATCTGAATTGCAAACGACTGCTACTTTAAAGCTTTTTTGATAATTTCCTTTGTTCTTATATGTTCTGTTATCAAATTTTCTTGATCTTTCGTTATTAACAAAGCATCTTTAAACTCTAATCGAAACCTAGTAACACGGCTACTTCAAAATCCTATCTCATCCTCAATTCATTGTGCGCAGGATTTTCCAATAAACACTCAACTATTGCTGAACCTGATGCTTGGGATAACCTTGAATAATTGCATCCTTTGTAACATTTATACAGTGTGTAAATTACACCAGTCTGTTGAATATATACGATTCGAACCTTTATCTGTGTAAATAAATTGTGAACAATTACTTTCTAATATTTATATAGAAAACAAGCATTTATTTAAATAGCAATGCTAATTTATTAGAATCACAGCCAGTGTGGCTACTTATGTTGTTTTTCTCTTTTCATTAATAGTAATTGATTTATTCTTTATTCAATCAAAAAAAGATTGTGGCTCAATCCATTTAGTTATCATGGATTTTTATAATTACTTAAATCAGATTAGATCAGATTACTATTAATAAACCCATCATGTAACTGCTTTAATTATAAACCTACATCTTCAGCAATAACACATCAATTTATATCAATTTTTAAATCAGATTGTAAATTATATAACAGAGTTTTTGTATAAATTCTTTTAGAGAGTTTAAGAAGATCGTTTTCATGTTATTTCATTATGTTATTATAATGAACCCCTTTTAAAACTTAATCAAAATACTGTAGCTTTAATAATTCAAAGAATGCTTCACAGAGTTATATCAAACTTCATAATTATTTATTAAAGAAACTGTATTTAAGATTGCTGACTTTGATTTTTGTTCACTGACGTTAAGGACCACTGCTAGTTTTAAGGGCAAAACCATTTTCCCTGCATTAATCCAAACATTAACCATTTATTTATGAGATTACTCTTATTGATCAGGCTTCATAAAATTGTGGTTTTTTTTTCCAGTCCCATTTTCATGGGCCACTTAACTACCGGGTGCTCAAGAAATAACAGGAGGTGTTCGGAGCTCTGTAGCGTGTTATGTACTGGACGAAATAGAACAAAAGTTGGCCACCATACACATTAAAGTATGCGGTTTCGATTTGTCAAGAAAAAAAAATTAGTACCAAACAACGCCGATAGGGGAAATTCTGGCGCTGCGGTCGAAAAATGCAGCATGAAATTTGCATATACGGGTACTTTGTGACACGATATCGAGGATAAAAGGAGGGGTTGCGGGAATTCTAGTCATTCTGCAAGAAGTCGCCCGTCGATGGCGTTGTCACTACGTGATCGTGCCTTATTATTAGTCAAGTTGTTTTATGAGCGGGATGAAAATGCCACTGCTGCTCTTCGTTAATACCGGCGCGGCGGTACGACGTGGAGGACCGATGACCATAACTAACTTACGAAGAATGGTTGAAAAATTTGAAAGAACAGGAACTCTTGGTTGGCCGAGGACGTAAATTTATCAAGCAGGAACAAGTTGAAGAAGTTGCAACTACCGTTCAGGATCAGGCGATAGGTAATGAGCAGGGTACCAGCAATGCACGTTTAATATCATGACAAACAGATATCCCGTTGTCGACGGTGCAGAAGATATTGCGTAAGATCATGAAATTTTATCCGTATAAGATAATACCCATTCAAGAATTGCTCCCAGGGGACCGATTAGAGTTTGCTTGGAGATTTTTGGCTCGATTGGAAGTGGATGACGAGTGGCCGTGGCGGATATTATGGAGCGATGAAGCTCACTTCCATGTGCACGGTGATATCAACACACACAACTGCCGTAATTGAGCTGATGTAAATCCACACGTTGGTCAAGAGATCCCTTTACATTCGCCGAAAGTCACAGTTTGGTGTGGATTCACTGCTTCTTTTATCATCGGCCCGTACTTTTATGAAGAAGTTGGTAGAAATTGACTAGTGACTTGTTCTGTCAATTCTGTCAATTCCGACAGGTATGCCGCTAAGCTCGAGAACTTTGTGATACCTCAACTGCAGCAAAGAAATTGTATCGATTCTATCATTTTCATGCAAGATGGTGCACCACCGCACATCGGACGTCGGGTGAAGGATGTCCTGCGTCAACATTTCACAGACGCTAGAGTAATTAGTCGCGCATTTCCCATGAATTGGCCTTCGATGTCCCCTGATCTGAATGCTTGCGATTTCTGATTGTGGGGCTACCTGAAAAGCATTGTGTATCAAGGACATGTTCCTGACATTCCTACCTTAAAAGATCAAATAACGTTACATGTCAGACGAATAAATGCCCTTATGCTGCGAGCCACCGTCGAAAACCTCGTGTACCGCATGCAATTAGTGGAACATCAGGCTATTGGTCACCTTGAGCCAAATTTGTAGGTTGCTATAATAAACGTTCTTCATTTGGTGTGTTGTTATTTACTGTTTCCATTGGCAGTTATGTATTCTTTTTTACACATTATGCGCTTGCAGCGCCAGAATTTCCCCTATCGGCGTTGTTTGGTACTATTTTTTTTTTCTTGGCAAATCGAAACTGCATACTTTAATGTGTATGCTGGCCAAATTTTGTTCTATTTCGTCCAGTACATAACACGCTACAGGGCTCCGAACACCTCCTGTTATTTCTTGATCACCCGGTATATTGACCAAATTTTACGAGCAATTGAAGAATAATGAAATGATTTATTTCACGTTTCAGAGTTTCTGTATTCTCAAGTAACTTACCGAATAATGCGATAATTAAATTCTTATATACATAATAGTTATAAGATTTACATTTAATGCTTCTATATTTGTTTTAATGATACTTTATTTTGACTATATAACTCCTATTGTAGCTCAGTCAATGATACAATCAATAATTTACATTAAAAATTCCCGTTTTTAAAACTAGAATCAAATTCGGAAGATATGATTAGAAGTTTTAAGTGAACGTTAAGTGAAAACTTATTATTTGTTCAGAGACAAAACATTTTGGCTGAATAACTAAAAATATTTTGTTCCGATATAGCTTGAATATATAGATTGGGGAAGGTCTTACAATAGATGCATTGCGATTTATTTAATGAAAAATAAAATGCCATGAACTAGTGAATTTTATGTAATTCTTTATCACTGTTACCCGTGCACCTGTAAAGTTACCTGGTATGCAATAACTGTAAGAATTCAAGCAATAATATCATAATAATAGTAATTATCTTACAAAAGAATATAAATTGGCTAATAGAATGTCATTTCTTGCTTTTTTTGCCTGACTCTTCGTCAAAGTGTGTAGGGCTTATTTTTTTATTTTTTTTTATTGTCAGTGTTGCGTGCATTTCATTAATGAATTCATAATCATGCTATATTTAAAAGTTTTACAAGTCTCTTTCATTCATACATTTCGTTCCTTATTAAGTGGAGGTGGGAAGGTGTATGTATAAGCATCAATTTCCCTCAATCCATTCTTATTTCCGTCTCATCTTTCATGCAAGAACGAATTCTCATCTACCTCCCCCCACTTTGGAAGATAACTCAGCACAAAATCTGGCTGAGATGTCCACAAAAGGCGGAAGAGAAAAGTACGACCGACAGGTGTGAAATATTGTTTCGTGTTCATTAGGTTCCGTTTCTCGTTTAACTTTTTTTCTTTGAATTCTTTCTTCGAAAGATGAACGACCCCTGACGGACGCCAAGTGGAAAGTTGAATAATGATGGAGGGCGCTGGCCCTTGAGATGAAATTATGGTAGTTGTGGGTCATTTGAACGTAGAATTAAGTAATTTCCAAGATGTCTGCAGGCACAAAACAGAAGTCCAATTAGAAACCACATACAATCAAGTCAAATATTGCTTACACAAATCATCTTCATTTAATTCTATTGTTTTATAAGTAGTAGGAAATATAAAACTTATTATTATTATTAATTTTAATTTTAAATTTTAATCTTAAGGGTTTTCTTGAGCAGATTCTGAATAGTTTACACTTGAAAATATTAATTATATAATTAAATATTAATTATAATTCGATTAGATTCAAACAAAAATAAAAAAGACCAACTTAATAATTTGAGCAATCACATTTTAAAATTAAAATAACTGATTCACTTATTGATTCAATAACAAAAATATATAAAAAAAATTAAAAAAGTAATATCACATTCAAATAATATCGCCTATCAAATAATAATATCACATTTTCGTAATACAAATAAGTTGATGATTGACAATTTGTATCACTAACTTGTATTAATTTATAGGTCCAATGTTATTTGATATATTGATTTAATTATTAGTTTTTTTCTTGTTCAATAGAAGGATAATTTTTATTTCTACTTTCATTGGAAAACGAGGATCATTAAATCAATGTGAGTTCATGATTTCTAATCATCCTTTCTATTAAACCATTGAATGGGTCTTCTTAAAACTTCGCATGTAAATTAAAGACAAGTGATATTCTAACTCTTACATTAGTAGTATTTTCTCTGTCGATCCTTGACGAGAAATTAGATTCAGGAGGTGATAAAAATCCCCATTTTAAAATCGTCAGAAGCGAAACAATGATATCTACTAAATTCCGTGAATTTCCTTGTGCTTTTGAAATGAGTGAAGTTACTAAACAATGTTAGACAAGAATTGAGGATTTAATTAATTTTTTCAGAAAATGGAACATTTTTTCTGTTTGTCTCCATGAGGTATCAAAATTTGAAAATAAATGGGAGATTTTTCATTTGTATCATTTTCACAAATTAAAAAAAAAAAACAATAAAAAAAAAAAAAAACCAGAATTTTTAAGAAACAACATTATAAGGAAATTTGCTTTAATTTCTTTCAGAAACTTAGTGTTTTTAAAACGTTACTGTATTTTCTTTAATATTGTAATGTTTCTTAACTTTCTTAAAAAAAAATTACGCTATTCTATAACGAATTATAAGGAACTTTAGATATATTCTATTTTAATAGAAAATTTCATATTTATTTTTTTTAATTTCTAATTAACAAAATGCCTGGTGATTTCCATCCATTCTTTTATTTTCTTTCTTTTTCTATTCGATGATAATTTTTAAAATTTATTTCATAGCTTTTTTTTTTCCTTAAAAAGTAAATCTATAATTTCTGTTTTAAATCTCTCTCTATTTAGTTTTTATTTGTAATTTTAATTTTAATTTTTGCTGTCGTTTCTGATTTTTTAAGATAATTAACGTGTTTATTAAAATATCAATATTTGAATAATGAGATTGCTTTTTATCAGTTCTCATTTTTCATTTGCTTTAAAATTATACAGTATTTAAACTTTTTAGAAGAAATTTTTTTGATTTATCAATTTCTGGTTTTCTTTTTTCAATTTTCTGTTCAAATATGGTCAAATTTACTTAGCATCGGAAATATTGTAAATATAAATATACAGGGTGGTTCACGACGATATGCAGAAACTTCGGGCGCTCATTCTACATGTAAAAGTAAAGAAACAAAGTTATATAAACATATATTTCCGGACTTATACCATATATATATATGGTAACTGATGGTAATAACGCCATGCCGGTTATTTTGAACAGCTTAGTTTGTTCAATATCCGGGAAGCAGCAGCACTTGTCATTGGCTTTGTCGTCACGTGAGTTACCCTAGGCAACTATCGTCAAGGCCAGTTCCCTCGTGAAATGTTTCAGTTCGAGTTGAGACTTGAAGAAGTGAATTGCAAACGTGAATCAACTGCTGTTCGATCCATCGGAATATTCATTGCTTAATTTTCAATATTCAAAACTCAATATTCAATATATAATATATTCAATATAATATATTGTGACAATACTCATATGTCAATTATTATAATACTTGAAATATTAGAATTTTAGTTGTATTATTTTTGCCTTTGCAAATGTCAAAGAAATGTCAACTAAAGAAAAACCAAAAATTCTGACTAAATTTTTTTTTTCTCGAAACATTGTTTTGTAAAGCTAATGGCGGAAAAACTTCGTTAGCGTTAGTTTTTAGTCATTATTAGTAATTTTATTTTATTTTAGGCTTTAATTTAGTTTTAGTCAGAATCTTAGGAATTTTAGGAATAAATCTTTAAGTTTTAAAATGTTAGAATTTAATATGAAAGATTTAGGAGTTTAGATTAATTTTAAAATATTTAAGGATTTAAGATTCATTTAGCTTAGATTAGATTTAATTTTTAAAATAAGAAATTAATTTTCTTTTGCTTTAATTCAGCCGAGTTTATTTGAGTTTGGGGAATTTCCTATTCTTAGGAATTTTCCGTGGGGTCATCATTCCATATTAGGAATTGTTGTAAGCATTGTAATTTTATTGGTTAATCAGCATTATCTCTCGATATGAGGTAATAATGAGGTGATCTCCCTTATTTGGGCAGATATGCAATCCTGCTATCTGAATGGTCAAGGGGACGCGTGACGTCATATAGCGGCACTCTTAAACTTATTTAAAGGGGTGTTCGGAGAAGTTCTCTCTCTCTCTCTTGCCTGCTGTTCCCTTGCCGTTTTGCTCTCCTGACCTTTGCTACAATGCACCTGGCCTCGTCGACCGCCGCGGACAAGGTATTGGAAGCCGCGTCTCAAATTATCGGCAAATCGAAGTCATGTCGACTTGTTTGTTAGAAATAGGGCATGTTAAACCAAGTTATCTTTAGTTAGAATAGGCAACCCATGGATAGCCTTAAATTTCTATAAATTATTTGTGAGAAAAATTACTGAAATTAATTTGCAAAGCAAGGCTTGCAAATTTTCTGTTTCAATGCACGTGTACACCCGTGCAGGATTCCGCGAGTTATTTAGTGCTTCCCGGTTCAGTTAGTGCAAATTATTCGTCTATTTCAGTGCGTCGTTCTAAGCCATAGCTTCGCCGAAATTGTTATTTTCAAGTGAAGTAACATATTATTATTTGCAGTGTTGAATAAAATTGTTAAGTTTAATTAATTTGGTGAATGCGTTGTGCTTCTTTGTGCGTGAACGTGAAGTGTGGCTCCCCCACGCTCCGAATGGACTGGATTAGTTTACCGGGCATGTAACGACTTTGGAGGGGGTAGATAGAAAATTCACCGAACGGACTTTTCGGTTGGCGCCCAACAAATACCCGAACAACCCCTGAAAGGCTAAAATAACCCCCAAGAGCAGCGTCCCGTTACAATATATTCAATATAATATTCAATATATTCAATACTCAATATTCAATATTGACTAAAATCGCTTTGACTGTTTATTAGCTACGTTTTTGCAATCTTTCTGCGTAAATACATGTTCAATATTTACGCTCCGTTTGCAGAAATTTGTGGGGAAATTCGAGATGGCGGTTGAAGGAAATAACGCAGTCCTATTCAGTTGTCAAGAGTGTAATCAAGTTGGTCGTACTTTTTTTGTTGTTGTGTTTTTGGTTCGAAGTTTAAGATGTATGATGAGATTAAAAAGGTTTGACTGGTCACCTAGAAAAGGACTAAAATGCTAACTTTGCGCAAAGAAGAATACTCCTCAGAAGAAGGATATCATTAAAAAATTGGTGCAAATATAACTAAAGGTGGGATTTCGAAGCTATGCAAGAGATATCAAGAGACTCAATCCATTCTCAACACACCTGGTAAAGGCAGGAAAAGGTATACAACAGCTGTCGATGACAGGAGAACTAAAAGACTGAGCTTAATTGACACAAGAAAATCATCTAATTCAATTAAAAATAAATTATCAGAATTTGCATGTGAGTGAAAGAAGTATTCGACGCAGACTCAAAGACTTTGGTTTAAATCCCAGAATTCCAAGGAAAAAGCCACTTCTATCTCCCAAACAAAGAATGAAGAGATTAGAATGGGCTAAAAAACATATTAATTGGTCAAAAGAAGAATGGGATAAGTAATTTGGAGCGATGAGACCACAATATCCATATTTGTCAAAGATGGAACAAAATATGTAAGGAGGAGAATTGGAGAATATTTGTTACCTGACTGCACTGTACCTACTATGAAGCATGCCATTAGTGTCTTGATCTGGGGTTGCACAACATCTAAAGGTAGACAGAATTTGTGTAATTGATGGCACTTTAAATGCCAAAATACATGGAGAATAATACTTGAGCAAAAACTAAAGCCTTCGGTACATGACCTTTTTCAGGATAATGAGACCTATCTATTTCAGTAGGACTCAGATCTTTGCTATGTTGCTGTTGTCTGTAAAAAGTGGTTTAAGGGAAATAAAATTTCACTTCTAGAATGGCCAGGTTAAAGGCCTCACGAAAACCCTGTAGAAAATTTGTGGAGAATATTGAAGAAACATGTCAGTCAGAAGCAACCTACGAATAAAACACAATTAATAGAAGCTATAATTCAATCTTGGTTCCATATTACAACACCTGATGAACTAAAACACTTGATTCGCTCCACGGAATGCCGTTGTAATGCCGTAATTGCCGCCAAAGGGTTTTCCAACGAAGTACTAACAGAAGTGGTGAGAACTTATGAAATACGTTTCATCATGCTTTCATTGTATATATTTTTTTTAAATTGTATTTTTTTTTATAAATTGAAATGAATTGCATGATGTATTACATTGTTTTTCTATTGACAGAATAACATCATAACATTTTTACAAGGAAAACGGATGTTATGAGCCAGCAAACTTGAAAAACACAAATTTTCTAAAAGGTTTCCACAATTTTGGCCACTAGTGTATATATATATATATATATATATATATATATAAATATATATATGAAGCCGGACAGTGATGTGAAATTTGAAAAATGCCAATACAAAATTCAAATCACTGTTTCTATGGAGATACGACTAAATTCATCTGCACGTCATCAGCGGCATAAACCATAAAAGCAGAAATTAAAATTAAGAAAATTTAGAAAAACAAAAACGCAATAGCTAAAGACTTTACTCTTTTTTATCTTATATATAGTTTTTTATTTCTTTTGTTTTTTATATCTTTTTTATTTCTTTTCTTTTTTATGTTGTATATATATTTAAATATATTTAATTTATAAAAAAAAGAAGGATGACAGTCATCAAATCAAACTCCAAAAATTCCTAAATTAAGGATTTAATTTTGAGTTGTCATAAGATAACTTAAATGATTATAAATCAACAAATCCTATCTAGAAGAATTAAAATGATTAAATAAAATTAGGAAAAATAAAAATATCTTTAATTTTATATTTTTTATAAATTTGAAATTTAAATTTATTCTGAAATTGCGAAAAGGATTTATTTAGAACTTTAATTGGAAAATTATTATAGATAAATTCTTTAATAAGATAATTTAAATTATGCAAAAATCTTCAAATATAGAATTAAATAGCAGCAAAGCCTGTCGGACGATAGACATAAAAAAATCTGAAAAATCATTTTATTATCAACTATCAAATATAAAGTAAATGTAATCTAAATACTGTGCTAACTTGTGAACGAAGCTTCTACGGCAAAAATAGTTTTGAGTTTCGAAATCAGCGTAAACAACTGAGTAAGTATGCCAAATTTCATTAAAATGGATGCAGTGGTAACAAATTTATTTGGTTTTGAACCTATGTTTTGTTAGAATTTCAGTTGTCGAGATCAGTTCCGAAGAATAAAATTTCATGGAAACAACATGGAATGACACAATGAACTAATATTTTCATCCAATTTGAGTATCCTTGATTCAGTGGTACCATTAAAAACCGTTGGATCTATCTTAATAGCTTAATTATATCGAGTTACAGACAGACAGACAGACGAACTTAGCCAATATACATATATATATATTTGATTCGATTGATGATTTGATTTGAATTTTTTTTTTTTTTTTAATGTTTATCAGACCTATTTAGATGTACTTCTTACCTGTACACCTGTAATATAGGTTCTGAAAGTTTAATCTATAGGATCATTTTCCACCCAAAAAGAAAAACGAAATACCAACCATATCTAAAGTTTAATTTATCTAAAGAATAATTATTATTTTTTACTCATAACGCCGAAAGGTATTTACAACTCATCTTTGTATAATCTAAATACTGCGCTAACTTGTGAACGAAGCTTCTATGGCAAAAATGGTTTTGAGTTTCAAAATCAGCGTAAAAAACTGAGTAAGTATGCCAAATTTCATTAAAATCGGTGCAGTGGTAACAAAATTACTTGGTTTTGAACGTATGTTTTGTTAGAATTTCAGTTAAAATTTCATGGAAACGGAATGACAAAATGAACTAATATTTTCATCCAATCTGAGTACCCTTGATTCAATGGTACCATTAAAAACCGTTGGATCTATCTTAATAGCTTAATTATATCGAGTTACAGACAGACAGACAGACGAACTTAGCCAATTTACATGTATCATTCATTCATAGTTCTCTGCCAAGGGCAGGTCCTTCACTGCAAACCCAGCATTCTCCAATCTTTCCTATTTTCTGCCTTCCTCTTCGTCTCCAGATAAGATCCATTTACCATAATGTTGTCTATCATCTGAAATCTTCTTCTGCCTCGAACTTTTTAACCGTTCACCATTCCTTCCAGTGCATCCTTCATTAGGGAGTTTCTTCTCAGCCAGTGACCCAACCAGTTTCTTTTTCTCTTCCTGATCAGTTTCAGCATTATTCTTTCTTCACCCACTCTTTCTAGCACAGCTTCATTTCTTATTTTTCTGTCCATTTCACACGCTCCATTCTTCTCCATATCCACATTTCAAATGCTTCTAGTCGTTTCTCTTCACTTCGTCGTAATGTCCATGTTTCTGCCCCATACAATGTCACACTCCACACAAAGCACTTCACTAGTCTCTTTCTTAGTTCTTTTTCCAGAGGTCCGCAGAAGATGCTCCTTTTCCTATTAAAAGCCTCTTTTGCTATTGCGATCCTTTGAGAACCTTGGGTCTATCTTAATAGCTTAATTATATCGAATTACGGACACACAGACAGACAGACGAACTTAGCCAATTATATAAGTTGATTCTGTCTGTAATGGCTGTCCGTGAATTTCAATCGACGGCAAGTTATTTGGGCGCCATTTTTCGATGGGCATGACATCATGCGTGACGTGTAGAATCGAATTGATGGGCCTGACGTCATGCGTGATGTGTAGAATCGAGTTGATTGTTGCAGTGTAAAATTGCAAATACCGA
>JAFIDM010093848.1:0-20717 GCA_023159025.1 Thereuonema tuberculata
TGGAATGTAATTTCGGCATTCCGAAACTGTATGCTCATTTGTTTTTAAATGTATTTTGATTTTATTTGAAATTGTGTGTATGCCTTTTCTTTTTAGTATATATTATAATATTTGGCAAAACTCCGAACGGCGGTCCCAAATTATAATAACCTCCGAACGCGGTCCCAACGTTATTATTAATGAAACATTTGTCTTGTTATTAATGAAACATTGTGTCAATTGTAATGACATCGTTATTGTTGTATTAATGAAACATTGTGTATTGTTGCTGAAAAATCAATTTAAACGTGCCATGGCTGGTAGACCGCAAGCACCAAGAGTAATAACGCTTTAGTCATAAGTCGCACATATTCGGACAATACATATTTTTTTTCCATATTTTTTTAGGAGGTTTTCATAATTTGGGACCGCCGTCTCGGAGTTTTGCCTAATATTTAAATTTACTAAAACGCATTCAGCAAATAAATAAAAATGTCCAAGTTATGATACAACCCAAATCCATGCATCTTAATACAGATTCAAGTTAAATTCGACATCCGTTTCAAAATTACTTCTGCAACTGTCAAAATGACAATTTAAGAATTCCATACACTTACTGCTCATTGCACGCATTCGGCAGCTAATTTGCCCATTTCATGAATAAAGCAACGGGCTTGCACTTTTCATGAATTCGGCAAATTTTTGCCGATTTCACGCAATAGGCAATTTCACGGATTCGGTGTAACATATACAAAGGAGAAGAAACCACATATTCAAATTAGATTCGGGAATGTTGATTGGCGGGAAATGAAGATAAACCCATCCTGTAAAGGTGGAATGACAGCCTATAGTAGAAGTCGCATATCTAAGACCGTTCTCTCGTGAACTGAGGATCAGGTTTCTGGACTCGATCTACTTGTAAGGATAAGAGGAGCTTAAAACTCTCAACACGAACTTGGCATCCACAAATGTGAAATTTTGCAATTCAAGCGAGGATCTAAAAAGAAAAAAAGAAAAAAATTAAGAATAAAAAAATAATCAAAACCAAATAAATGGAGAAAAAACAAATTAAAATTTAAGAATTTTTTTTTATTATAATTTCTTCTCTTCCTTCATCTTGTTCTATTTTCACTCCTTTGCTTCTTCCCTTCTTTTCTTTTTTATTGAAGTATTGCATTATTTCTGAAGACACTATTTGCTGATGGCTAAAATAGAAATATTGTTATTATGACAGTTGGTGTTAGTTGAGATATGCACTGATTCTTTGCATCTTCTTTGAACAAACTATCTGACCTTTCTAAAATGATGGGATTGTTGGGCTTATGTCCTGTCGTGAGGATAGGTTTAGTAGTGAAGTATGAAAGATCTCTCTTTCGGATTGCTCTATCATGTTTTGACAACCTGCAGTGGAGCATCCAACCGGTGTCGCCAATATAAGAGCAAGGATAATTAATGCATGGTTTGGCTTTTATGACATTTGTTTGATGTAATGGATTAAGTGTCCGATCCTCATTGTGAAGAAATGAGTTTATGAGGTTAGTGGCTGAAGCTGAAACTCGAATATTCAAATCTCTTAATGGGCGTAGTAATTTGGGATAAATTATGTGTTGGTAAAGAACTGTAGCATAAGCAAAGAATCTGTTGTGTGATGAACAGACGATCAATAATATAAATTCTGTAAAGTATGCGTTTCAAGTGGTAATTCATAAAAGCATTGTGATAATCGTTCAATAGTAAACCGGAACGTATAGTGATAAGTTAGGGATTAAAAAGGTCTTCAGAAGACGATAGGCGGATTGCTCTGTGTAAAAACATTGAAATAATACTAACTTCATACGATGTGCGCAAATAAGAGTTGAAGTTTAAGGTGATATTTGTGGCGGCTGCTTTCCGGTGTACGTATATATTGATATGAGAATTAAGACTTCTAATTTTGAAATCCTAGAAGGATATGACAATATTATGTTCGAGTTCATTGTCAAATTTTATATCTCTCGAAATCATGTAAAATATGTCTTCAATGCTTAGTTTAATTTGTTGGTTGGACATTATTATGAGGTCATTGACATATCTCATATACAGAGGAATTTCAACTTCACCAGTTTTAAATAGAGTCATAGCCTTTTGTTCTACGTATATCATTCTGAGTTCCACAAGTAATGCTGAACTTCCATGCGTGGTTTGTTGAAAGTAGATTTTTTTTGCTTCTCAAATTTTACTTTATTTAATATTTTTTTGCTTTTATTTAATTTTGATTTTATTTTATTTTCCAACATGTAATTGTTTAATTATAACTTTAAATAAATTGTTTTCTTTATTTATTTTTGAGGGTTTTTTTCCTTTCTTTTTAGAAAGTTACGGCTTAACGTTACGGAGTTTCTCATTTTAAGTTCCTATTGAGAGTTTCAAGTTCTTTTTATCCTTACAAGTAGATCGAGTCCTGAAACCAGATCCTCAGTTAACGATGGAAAGAAAGGTCCAGCTGTGATCCTACTACTAAATGCTGCCATCCACTTTTATCGGATGAATTTGTATTCATTTTGCGCCAATCAACATTCTCGAATCTGATTTGAATATGTTGTTTCTTCTACTTTGTATATGAAAAAGCCCGAAGACATCCACATACATATCCTTATTTGTCATATGGAACCTTATTTGTAATTACCAATAAACGTTGACTATATTGTTATGAAACTTGATGTGGGCTGTCTCATTTGGCAATTACTCATTCATTGCTCATATGAACCTTTGCAACGCCACATTTTCCTCTTTTCGCGAATTTCGCTACTAAGTTTTTTTTTTTTTTTTAGAAATCGAAACCGCATGTTCAACTCTGTATGTCCACCGAATGTTTTTATGATTCGTCCAATACATTTCTCGCTAGAGGCCTCTGAACCCTTCACGTTATTTTACGATATATAAGTTGAGAACATCAACTGCAACCACTTTTGTATGATTCTCATAGCTACTGTTATGTAAGTACTGTAACAAAGTTTATCTGTTACAAATGCTGAAATACGTTCTATATTGTATGGATTTTAATTCCTGGTCTATATTCTTATAATAATTGCGTTGGTACTAAAGTCTCTAATTGGCCTTACATTTATATAAACTCTGTTCTTTTTCTTTATGAATTTAGGTAGTACCTTCATTCTAGGGAGAGTTCTATTAATGTTAATCATGCAGTCCTTAATTTCTTTTTCATACAATCGTCTACTGTTACTTCTCTTAATAATTATTTGAAGTTCTTAAATGCTTTCTTCATTATTTTGCATAATATTAGCAAAAACCTACGTTTTCATTATTTTTTTTTCTTATTTTTATATAATCATCCTTCTTCAAATTTACGTTCCACCTCCTTAATCGGCTTCTGTGATGATTATGTCATCTCGTTATGCTATAAGATTATAGAGTTATTTGTGTTGTAATTTATTTATACTTAGTTTGCTATACTTTTCTTGTTTCAATTTCCTGATTAAGTATAATTGTACATTCATTGGCATCATTTACGAATCGTATCTGTGACTCAATAGTAGTTGTAACCTGCATGATGTTAATTTTTTCATGCCCTGCCGTATCAGTAGTCTTCTTCATTTACCTACGATATGTTAACCGTTCCAATTTTTTGCATTTTTTGTGCTGATAGCGTTCTCTACTAATACAGCCGTTCTAGCAACAATGTGTAGGATTGAAGACCTTACTATTTATTCATTAATATTTATTTTATGGCTTCCATATAATTTAATCAACTTATATAATTTGCTAATTTCATCTGTCTGTCTGTCTGTAACTCGATGTAATTAAGCTATTAGAATAGATCCAAGGTTCTCAATGGTACCATTGAATCAAGGGTACTCAAATTGGATGAAATATTAGTTCATTTTGTCATTCCATGTTGTTTCCATGAAATTTTAACTGAAATTCTAATAAAACATACGGTTCAAAACCAAATAATTTTGTTACCACTGCACCGATTTTAACGAAATTTGGCATACTCACTCAGTTTTTTACGCTGATTTTTAAACTCAAAACCTTTTTTGCCGTAGAAGCTTCCTTCACAAGTTAGCGCAGTATTTAGATTATAGAACGTTGAGTTTTTTCGCCTTTCGGCGTTATGAGTCAAAAATAATAATTATTCTTAAGATAAATTAAAAATTTGATATGGTTGGTATTTCGTTTTTCTTTTTGGGTGGAAAATGATCCTTTAGATTAAACTCTCAGAACCTATATTACAGGTGTACAGGTAAGAAGTACACCTAATTAGGTCTGATAAACATTAAAAAAAAAATTTCAAATCAAATCATCAATCAAATCAAATATATATATATATACGTATAAATTGGCTAAGTTCGTCTATCTGTCTGTCTGTAACTCGATATAATTAAGCTATTAAGATAGATACAACGGTTCTCAATGGTACCAGTGAATCAAAAGTACTCAAATTGGATGAAAATATTAGTTCATTGTGTCATTCCTTGTTGTTTTCATTAAATTTTATTCTTGGGAACTGACCTCGACAACTGAAATTCTAACAAAACATACGTTCAAAATCAAATAATTTTGTTACCACTGCATCCATTTCAATCAAATTTGGCATACTTATTCAGTTGTTTACGCTGATTTGAAACTCAAAACCATTTTTGCCGTAGAAGCTTCGTTCACAAGTTAGCACAGTATTTAGATTACATTTACTTTATATTTGATAGTTGATAATAAAATGATTTTTCTGATTTTTTTATATCAGACGTCCGACAGGTTTTGCTGCTAGTAAAATATAATTATTAAAATTATTAGTGGGTTGACGCAAGTCATCTGTAAATGAAGAGAAAAGGTGAGGATATATGAAGCCTGGATATCAGTGCGAGAGACAGCGAAATTCTAATGAGTCTCGTTCTCGCTGCATGAGGGTGATGACGTTATGAAGAGTCGCCGCTGGCTAGACACAGGCACAGTGAAGAAGAGTCAAACTGCATTTAGTCAATGTGGATGAATGACTTGCTTGGGGTAAGGGTTGAATTGTCATTTAAGTGTTGAATTCTTTAAATATTGTAAGTACTGTCTTAATTATAGATATGCAAGAATTAGAAATGAAAGAGATACAACTAGGAATTCAATATAAAGATGAAAATGGCGTCGTCATATGGTGCAAATCCTTACTCAAGTAAAGTAATTCGAGTTGTTGTTAAATCTATTTAATAATAAGCTGATAATATATATTTATATATGTGATAAAATATAAAGAAGAAATATCAACATTAGTTAACATTTACGCATAAAGTGAATGCAAGTTTTTCTCACTATTTGGATTACGTTATTACAGAATATTGGGTTATGTGCTACTGTAGGATATAAGTGAATAATTTATCCAGTGTGAAAGTGCTTAAGATATTAAAGTGTAATAACTAAAGTGCTTCTGTAATTAATGTTCAGAAAGAATTCAAAGTGCGTTAGACATTAGTGAATAATTATTATAGTGCAAATTGCTTCAGAGATTAGCGAGTTATAGGAAAAGTATTTCAGTAATTACTGTGTTATAAATTTAGTGCAATACACTATATTTTATCAAAAGTGATTCGTATAAATAGAATATTTAAATAGTCCTTTAAGTTAAAGGTACTATTGTTCAACTGATAGTGAATAGAATTTGTTTCAGGATTATAACTGCGTTCATTATTTTAGTGCTTTAGTACTCAAGTGAATTGCGGAACTGCAATAGTGAATAACAGAATAGACAGCATTTCTAATTCAAGAGTTTAAGTATAAAATATATAAAGGAAACTATAGGCAAATGGATCCAGTATTTTATTAGAAGAAATCTGATTCTTGTAATTTGACTCATAAAAAATAAAGTGACATAAGGAACTTTGGAAACTATTAGTAAAGTTCGAGTAGTTTCCATCAGTGTTCTTCTTGAAAAGTCATCAATAAAAGTAAGAATATATTGGGAACGATAATGATTAGCAATTATCGGTCCACACACAACGGTCTGTATGAATGAGTTCCATAATTTCTTTTTAAGTAATTTAATTTTCGGTGTGGTTGATCAGTTAGCTTTTCAAGCTTACACGATTCATATTCTATCGTAAGGTTCACTTTTTCAGCATCCTGTCCACGAAGAGATTTATCTTCTATAGCCACTTGTAATTTTCTAAGGAAATATGTTCCAATCTTTCATGCCATAGTTCTGTACTACCGTGATGTGTTTTCACTAACGAGTTACCTTCAGCTTGACATAATCTGACATTGGCATAGTATAAATTTGCGCATAAATTGCTTTTCAAAACCCAATTACCATACTTATCAGAAACTAAATACGAGCTTCCTTCCATATGTTGAACAAATCCCTTTTGAGCTAGTTGAGTTGATGATATTAGATTTACTCCAAGTGCAGGTACGTGGAATACATTATGAAGCACTAAAATTATACTTTTATGTCTTGAGACCATACATTCTAATTCCACGTTTCCTTTTCTAATTGCTTGAATAGGTTTTACAGAAGCACCATGTATATCCACAGGATCAGCAAGTTTACTATATTGGGAAAAACTAATATGATGTGTCGTCGCACTATCAAATAACCAAGTTTCTTTACTTATTTTAGCTAGCATACAGTTTAGAGAATTTGTTATCGACACTCCGGAGTGTCTTTGGATGAGTAGTTACTGTGTTTTTCCTTTTAAAATCTCTAGTGTTTCAGTGTTCTACATCTTTGTCGTTCCTTTTAACAACAGTTTCGGGCTATGTGTCCTTGTTTGTTGCAAATTAACATCTTCGTTGCTCCTGGTTAGACAATTTACTTTTATGCGTCTTAGTTTATAAGCACTGATTTCTACATAATCCATTGTAGAAACTAGATCGTCTTTTTTCCTATCTACTTCGTGCAAAATTCTATCTAACAGATAGTGAATCAGTGGACTGGAATCCTGTTGATTAGGTCCTACTTATTACCACCTCGGCTCACTGGAGGCATTTATCTCCGATCCTGCATGGCGTGCTACCTCAACTCCTCGAAGATTTTCCACTGCCTATGTGGTTTCAACATCAAGGTGCGCCAGTGCATAACCTGCTGGCACTTCGACCTCATCTGGATACAACATTTCCGGACAGATAGATCGGAAGGGGAAGACCTGTGTTGTGGCCATCTCGCTTCCCGAACTTCGCTCCACTGGAATTCTTCATCTGGGGTCATATGAAACATCTTATTTATGATACGGAGGTCAAATCTGAGGAGGATCTGATGGCAAGAAAAGCAGTTGCAGCTGATCAGATAACGGCTGCGCCAGAATATGTCGGCAGATGCCAACAGTCACTTCTGAACGGCTGTCATCTTCGCATCAGCGATATTGTTCAAGGCGGCAACTTTCAACATTTATTGTAAATGCGAACATTCGGATTTATTGTTCTTTGCATTATGTAAGTTCTTTATCTGTTTCGTTGCATTGTTCAGTTGAATGACGACATTTGTTTAATTGCATTGTTTAGGTATAGAGTATAACGAAACATGTGTAGATATTTCTGTAATTGTAACATCAGCTCCAACTATGTCTACATTATGTTTCGTAGACCGACACATCTATCCCTGCTGACTAGATGTCATTAAATTAATTAATTAATTCCACTACTGTAGCTGTAAATGTTTATACTACGTACATGGCCGGATTAGCCATAGAGCAGAAGTAGCAAATGCTACGGGCCCCGCGCTTCCAGGGGCCCCGCGCCTAGAGCAGAAAAGTGCAAAACAAATACTGCGCGATGAAAATCAACCTCCCCGGATATTTTAATTTGTTAGAAGCTTCTTTGCTAAAGAAGGATGACCACCCCATTTCACTTTGAACTACTGTAGAAGGTGTCAAAATGCTCCCCCATATAAGTTTTCTTTCAAATGTGCTTTGGATATTTGTCAATTTTTGAAGTTCGGCTTCCGTATTAATTATAGTTTTGTTATCATATGTTAGAACAGGCACAGCCAATGATTTCCACAATATTCTACTAAGTTCTACTTTATTGTAGCTTTTATTACATATGCTCCTTATCCATTCACTTATTTTATTTGCTTTATTGTGTTGCTAGTATGCTTTTTAAAGATTTGTCCCTCATTTGTTACTAATATTCCTAGATATTGATATTTCTTTAATTTCCCTATTATTAATTTGCCAGAAGTTTTTCTCAACTACATTAAAATTTATTACTTCGCTTTTATTGCAATTGAATTCTATTTGAAAATCTTTTGCGATGCTTCCTGTCGTATTTAGTATGCTCTGTAAATCCTTTTTATTATCTGAGAACAGTACAATGTCATCCGCAAACAATAAGCCTGGCAGGATTTCATTGTCCTCCCTAGTTTTTTGTTTATCTAATTTTAGATTTCTAATAAAGTTTTATTTTTTGTTTTTAACTCTGTAGTCTTATAATTAAAGGACTTCTTTTGTCTGTGACGTCATCGTACCAGCGCATGCGCATGATTGTTACGAATTTTCTTTGTGTTAAGTTATAAATTAGTGTAGCGTGGAAACGCGTTTAGCTAGGACATTGATTCGGGTATCATTGTGAAGAGCTCGCGGAGCTCTGCATACTGTTCTCTTTTTTTTATTTGTTTAAATTATATTTTGGAATTCCTAAATTACTTTTTTTTAATTGGAGTAATTTTATATTTCTTGCATTAAAATTACAACTTTAAAATTTAATTTCATACATTTTTATTCATTTTCCCTTCTACCCAGATTGATATAGTCAATATGAGCAATAGAGCCAGAGATACGAGTCGGCATTACGCTTCTGGAATTGCGAATTTTAAAGCTGAAGACGAAAAGGAAAAAAGAACCAAGATATTATATCAAAAACTCGCAAGCTGTCTGAATTTTTTAATGTCATGCATGATGGTGCTGAATCTGAAGAAATCGAAGCAGAAGTCGCGTCTCACTGTGCAGTAGATGGAGGCAGTGCTATAGAAGAATCCTCATTACCAATATTACCAATAAGATCTGCAACTCTTCACGATTTAGTCACATTTTCCAAAAGTCAAACTGAAGTCGAATGTACACCAAGTCCTCCCAATTTAGCCATATCATCTTTAAGCCAAACAGAGGCAGAAACCACAGCACATGCTTCCAATGTAGCAACATCTTCTACAAGCCAAAAACAAAACGAAACTAAAATGTACTCCAACGATATTGGTGAATGGCCGAGCAACTTCAATCTAGATTATTGGATTGCGAAAGGAAGTAGCGAAGTGCAATATATAAACAGTGATTTCTTGTCTTCAAAAAAGAAATACGATACAGAAAATAATTCACGAATTTGTCGAAAGTCGTTTTTCACTTACACACATAAACCAACAAACAAAAGTCACGTGAGAGATTGGTTGTGTTATTCAGAAAGTAAAGGAAAACTTTTCTGTTTTGTTTGCAAAGTTACTGATTCAGGCTGTTCGTCACGATTTACGAAAAAAGGATTTGACGACTGGAAAAACGCAAATAATTTGTTGAAAAAACATGGAGAAAGCACCTCCCATAGACAAGCGATAATTTCGCTATTAATTTGCAAAAAGATGAATGCGCGTGTCGATTCTCAAGTTGTAAGCCAAATCGAGGCCGAACAAAAATATTGATGGGCACTTTTACAGCGAATTACTTCAGTTATCCAATTTTTAGCAGAACGAGGTCTTGCATTTTGGGATAATGCTGAACTATTGGTTCGCCTCATAACAGAAATTTTTGTTGGAATTAATAGCTAAGTTTGACATTTTTCTGGCTCTTCATATAAATACTTACGCATATAAAGGAATAGGACATGCATCATACTTATCAAAAACAACATGCGAGCAATTTATCTATCTAATTGGATCAAGCTTACTGGATCGTATCATATGATAAATTAAGAAATGCATATGATAAGTGCTATTCAGTATCACTGGACTCTACTCCAGATATTTCGCATGTGGACCATCTCACTCTAATAGTGTACTATGTGTTACCATCTGGACCAGTGGAAAGGTTTGTGAAGTTCTTGGATATGGAAGGTCATACTGCTGAACTACTCGCCCAAAGTTTACTTGATTTTTTAAAGAAAAATGGCATTGATATCAAAGACTGTCGTGGTCACAGCTATGATAATGGCAGCAACATGAGCGGGAAATACCACGGGTTACAAGCACGCATTAAGGAGATAAATAGGTATGCAGAATACATTCCCTGCTTTGCACATTCACTGAATTTGGTTGCTAAGTATGCTGCAGAATGTTGTAGACTGTGAAGAATATCAGCAACAAACTTCAAGACGACGCAAGCGAAATACTAAGTACGACGATTTCAGCAGCTCTACTACGCTCGATGAAGTTGTAGAAAATCAAACACCCAAACAAAAATTTGAAAGTCAGGTGTTTATTGTCATAATTGATAATTTACTGTCTGCCTTGGCTAAACGCATGGAAGCGTACCATAGAGTGACTGGTGTATTTGGAATACTTCGACCGTTAAAATCTCTTACAGCAAAAGAGATCTTGAAAAGAACTCCAAATATTGTCAGTGCTTACCAAGAGGTTTTGGAAGAAAGCCTAGGCGACAAACTTGTGCAGTTCGCTGAACTTCTTAAACCTAATGTGGCTGCAGCTATTAAAAACGAAAAGCATGAGGCTCTTGAACTACAATTTTTATAAACTTATAATGGAAAATTCATTACAGACGTGTTTCCCAAATGTAGAAATAGTCTTATGAATTTACTTGTCTTTAACGATTACTAACTGCAGCGGAGAACATTAAAGCGTGTAAAAAGTGAGTTAAGGAACATGATGGGACAAGATCGTCTAAGTGACCTCACCTTAATGAATATTGAATGTAATTTACTTAAAGAAATTGATTTAAACAGCATTATCTCTAAATTTGCTCACATTAAATCGAGAAATGTTTGTTTGTAAAAGTTGTGTTTATTTTATTATCATACAAAACCAGAAGCGTACCTAGAGAATTTTTCTGGAAGGGGGCAGGCCCTTTGTGTTCGAAATGGAAAGTAGTTAGGAAATCACATTTTTTTCGCATATACCTTCAAATAATTGCATTCTTATTGAAGCCAGTAATGAATACAATGCCAATAAGTTAAAAAATATTTTATTTAATTTATTTTTATATTTAAAATATCAAATAATTACACTTCTATGTATTTTTCCCGGGGGGGGAGGGCATGGCCATTCTGAAGGAGGGGGCCCCCTGGTAACATTTGCTACAGGCCCCGCGCTGGCTTAATCCGGCCCTGACTACGTACGTAAGTTTACAACCATTATTCCGATTTTTGTTTTTTCTCTGTCTTGTTTGTTTTTATTTTATTTTAAATATTTACCCAAGTACTGCATAACACCGAATAAATTTGAAACAAACAAAAATAGTAGCCCCTGATCACTGTGTGGGTTCGCTTGCATAACATTTTGCATTAGATCTCTCGGAAAGACTCACTTTACGACTACCTAGCGCCGTAATGAAGCGTTTCCCGACATGTGTTTCGTTAGGAATAGATTGATATATATTGTTATTTAAGCCTTACACGTGGTTGAATATTACACACGAATTTTCAACACCATGAATCTATATAAAAAAGATTGGCTCCAAATCCTTTTGGCAAATTTATTTTGAAATTATATATCTTACTTAGTTCATCTTCTAGTGTTATTTTAATTTTTTTATGTATTTTTTTAGTAAAATATGCATTGGATCTCTTCAGAGGATACAATATAGTTCTAATGACCGAAACTATAAGAAGGCTTGTTTAAGGTCTATATAAATGCTTTAAATGTAGTTAATCTTATTTAAGTTTTTCTTTATAAGTTCATTTCAGTTGTGGTATAAAAAAATAGGATGGAACTGCTATTTTTTTTAATATTGATTTTTTCATTTAGTATTTGATTTTTTTTCTAGGAATTTATTTATTAAATGTCTGCAATTTTTGATAGGTATGAGAGTTTTGATATGATTGGTCCATAGATAGACTTAACCGTGTAATTTCCATTTTTGTAAAAAGGGATACATTGCTTTAGTGAAAGCTCGGGAGGAAGGATGTTTAAAAAGTTATCTCTAAGAAAACAGTGGCATAAAAGCTTTTGGTCTTAAAAACAAATCAATCAGAATCCATTGAAACTCTATTAGTTTTATCACAGCTCCCACGACCATTCCTTCTCATGCAAAGTAAAGTTCTTCAATCGGTAATTCATACAATATATGAACAGCAAGTATGGACGATTATAATTAATATATTTTTTTAGGATTTATTTATTAAATTTAAACCAAACACATAATTAAATATTTAATTAAGGCTACAAGTCGCAACGTTTTTATTATGTTTGAATTTTTTTAATTTTAATATTTAATTGTGTGTTTGGACTAAATTTAATTACGCTTATTGAAATTACGCTCGTTAAATAATTGTAAAACGTAATTGTAAATCCTCATCCATCAAAAATTGAAGTTCTTACAAATGATCTTAAATGCAAATTCAATTAAAGTAGATGTAACGGACAGTATTTAAATGAAACCGAAAGTACTTTCATTTAATGTAATTCAATTCATGATCCCATCCATGTTTTAAAAAGCAAGTTTTTAATTTACTCCATTTTTATAGAATATTATTTTACACTAAGGAATATTATAAAGCTCTAAACCCCAAGATTCAACTAAACTCATTACCAAAAAAAAACGACCACCTAGAAGGAGTTGTCCGATGGAGACAAAAATTGGTGGAGAGGAAAATTATGTACAGAATGGAAGATGATTAAAAATTCAGACAAATTGAATGATTTATTTCAGAGTTGCAGAGTTACGAAGTAACGTGTTCAATAAGGTGTTGACCCACCTCTACCCTGAATGCAAGCTGCCACACGACGTGGCATAGAGTGATAAAGCTCCCTGATAGTCTCCTGCGTTATTTCTTGCCAAATTTGCTCCAATTGTCGGGCTAGGTCATCCACATTCCCTGGTGGATGCAGTCGCCTTCCCATCATATCCCAGACATGCTCGATTGGAGAGAGATACGGGGATCTGGCTGGCCAAGGAAGTGTTTCACAAGCTGCAAGACAGGTCATAGCAACACGTGCCGTATGTGGTCTGGCATTATCTTGCTGAAAAAATAAGGTCAGGTTACTGCAAAAGGAAGGGTAGCAAAACAGGTCTCAGAATGTCGTCGACGGACTGCTGTGCTATAAGTGTTGCGCTGATGACGACCAAAGGGGTCCGGCTATCAAGGGAAATGGCACCCCAGCCCATAACTCCTGGTTGAGGGCCTGTGTGGCGTGCAATAGTGAAAGCAGGATCGGCACGCTCAGTTGGAAACAGTTGGAAGCGGGATTAATCGCTAAACACTATATGTCCCCAGTCAGCATCATTCCAACCAGATCGAGCCAAGCACCACTGTAATCGGGCCCGACGGTGAGCAGACGTCAGTGACAGGTGGCGTAGCGGTCGGTACGAGCGTAGATGTCGCTCTCTGAGCCGTCTGTGAATGGTCATGGTGGACACTAGTGTGCGGGTCGCACATCTGATGGTTGATAACGATGATTCAGGCGCTGTGACAGCTGATCTGACAGTCACTCTATCCTCCCGCTCTGCTGTGGCCCTAGGTCGACCACTACCTTCATGACGCTGAAATCTGCAATTGTCCACCCATTCCTGCCAGCATCTTCTAATCGTCGCATCACTTCGACCCATATGACGAGCGATTCTCCGATTTGAACAACCTGCCTCTTTCAATCCAATGATACGACCTCTTTCAAACTCTGACAGTTGCACGTAATGAGCTCGAATCCTGCGGAGAGGCATTTTTTCAGTCGTTGAAAGGTATCCTAACTCGCAATGCAACAGTAAGTTTGACCATCAGATCGAGAATCGCTTTTTATATACACCTGCTGAGTGCGCAGTTCCGATGCACTGTAGCTCTCGCTATTCATTCATTGGACACCAAAGTTTAATTATTTGCATGGGCGGTCCCAATGTCTTTGCATACGAAATTTCATTACAATCGGACAACTCCTTCTAGGTACGTCGTTTTTTTTTATAATGAGTGTATAATATACCAGTTTTCCTGTATTTAGTGACTCTAAATCATCTCAAAAATCTTAACTTAATATAGATTCGATTAATACAATTTCAGCCTCTATACTTACTATGAAAATTAATTTTTATTAGGTTCCAGGATATTCTGACGTAACTGGAAATGTAATAGCTGATACTGAAACACTTTTCTTAACCTTTCTCTCTTCATCTAATTTCAGCCATCATCCAGGGGATCAATTAAATCTATTTCACAAAAGTTTATAATGGAGCAGTAAAGAATAAAGTAAGAGTTTAGAGTGCAAATAAGAATATTCAAACTTTCAATCTTTGATGTCAAAGAAATATTTACGTCTTTACCTTATCATAGCGCAAAATTGACACTTGTTATCACCATCAATGCTGCTCATTGTAACTAGTTTCATCTCTGTTTCACGCACACTTCAAAACCGATCCAGTAATCTCTCTTGGAAATTTTGCTCAACGGATTTCTATAATATTTGATACAATGTCTATCAATGCTCCAATTCAAAAATAACTCTTCCAATCAAGGAAGAAGGATATCCATTATATAGCAAAAGATATATCGTGTTATTTATCACGTACGATGTGGTTAGATGTTAAACTTTGGTAACAAATTTTTGTGAAATGAAATGAAATCTAAATAGCAATATGTGAAAGTGAAATTAGATTCTAGTAAGGGAAGAACAACACCTATTATAAGTAAATGAAAAAGATAATATTAGTGTATTATGGACACATTCCTGTAACAAAATCGGAATGAACTGGTTAAAAATAATGTTTAAAGTAATTTGTCGCAGTAGAAACACCATAAACAAATATTTGAAGCAAATAATGACCACATCCCCAAATTAAACGGTGTGGTCTATCAATTAAGATGCAGTTGCCAAAAAAATGATATTATTATGCTCCAAAAATTTTTGAAAAAACTCATAGTTACACAAAACAGCGTTTGAACATCACAATGGCATCAAATCAGCTTTCGTAGAGCATCTATTGGACGAACAATACATACATGTGACAGATAGAATTTTAAACTCTTGGGGAGAAAAAAGACAATAGGTTTAAATAACAATTAAATGATGCTTTTTGGATCAAAAAATGTGCTAAGAGCTCATGAGATTCCAAAGAAGAAATTGCAGTAAAAATTTAGAATGATTTAATATACCTCGAATTAGATTTTGATATTAATTGAATTTTATTATTGTGAATTAAAGATGTTGAAGGTCACATTTGTTTTGGCATGAAAACAAATATACTACCTGAACAGAAATGAAGCTTCAGCACAGGCATTTCACATACAAAGCTAGAATTTTTTACTTGGCAAGATCAAAAAAAAAATAAAAAATAAAGATACTGAAATTTAGAATACGATCTGGTGATTGATAAGCATTGGATCCTGACTGTCAAACGAGCTGAAATTTCTTTACGGATATGCAAACATTTCGTTTCCGCTTGATTTATTTTTTTTTTTTTTTTAGTATATATTGTATATAGTATTTTTTTAACTATATTTTTATCTGTCTTCTAGATTCTAAGTTCATTAATTCACTGAGGAGATAAATACTGAGAAACGGCTCAAAAAATATTGATTGCTTTCCTGTTACCCTTGAAAGGGTTTGCTATTTTTTTCCGTGTCGTGTGGTAACCAAAGTGCTGCCCATGGTTTTGTATTCCACATTTTGTTCTTTTTAAAATTGAGACTAATGTTTCTTTCTGACATCTCAAAACAGCCTGTTTCTTGCTAACTTGGCGAACATCAGTTTAGAGTTATCAGAATGAAAAAGTAGGTCTCATAACGGAAGAGAATTCACGTGGCAATGGGAAGACAAATGCAATCTCCACAATTCTAAACTAAAAACAATAATACACACTAAAAATTTTAAAGAAAAGAATGCATTTTCAGGCGCTTTTTATTCATTTAAATGCGCATTAGAAATTCATTGAGGTTGGCAGAGCCCATGTATTCCAGTGTCAACAATTGAAATAACATTCAATACTCAATATTTACATTTATTTCTATATAATAGGGGGTATATCGTACCTGTATGGTCAAGTGGATTAGAAGGCGGTTTTCCATGAGGCCGATACGTCGCCACCTGCTTTCGAATCCCGTTGTCGGTTTTGATGTTTGCTTTCTTTCCTATGTTTGTGTTTTCCTTCTCTGTTCCTTTATCTTCTTGTAACATCACCCCAGTCAGATTCCCTTAAGTTATTGGGGAAGCCTTCAATCAACCTTGCACTGCAACTAAAAGCCTTAAAGAAGTAAATAGAGGATAAGGGAACTTCCTGGCCATTTTCTATACGAAGGTTTAAGAAAAATTTTCATTATTTAAAATCTAGTATCGAATAATTTATTGACGCAATGAAAATACCTATTTGTAATATAATTTTTTTTGATGTAATCGAAGTTATTACATTGGCAAAACTTAGTGTGAACTTTGTAGATGTTAGAATCATTAAGTTAAATAATTTCAATACATAAATTACCTGAAGGAAAAAAAGACAGTGGTTTATTCATACTTTATTTTCAATATTGGTCTTTTAAATTCAATTGTGTTATAATTATATAAATTAACATTTATCAGTTTCCTAGTTCCCCCCATCCTCACTTTGTAACATCCCAGAGCGTCCTGAGAGCGATGTTCCCTGTCTCAGGAATGAATTCATCTAAAGCTGTCACATGCTCATGATAACTCTGGCTTTTTATTCTGGAATTTTATATATTCATTTTACTTGACAAAATTTTATATGTTTATTTTACTTGACAAAGAAGCGCAGGTCGCTTTGAAAGTACTTGCATCAATGTGTGTCTATAAATTATTTTATTCGTAATTGTGTGGTGGCCTCCAATTTTATTTCTATAAATCCAGTTTTCAATACTGTAATTCATTAATGAATCTATGTATATCATGAATTTTGTTCTATTTAAAAAAATATCCTCAATATGGTAAAAAATATAAGTTAAACTGCTTAATCTTTTTAAAAAATATGAATATCCTGAGCATGCCATGAAATTTATTATTTGTGTATAAATCAAGGTATTTTTAATTACGTATTTATTATTTCAAAGTTTTCGCAATTACAATTGATCATACCATCAAGGTTCTTGTGCAAGCATTTAAAATCATAGTATTTTATTTGAAGTATTTTTTTTGTTCTTCGATTTATTAATCATATACTCATTAGGGTCAGTGAAAAGTTTTAGTTGCATTTAATAATCAAAGATCTTTTACAAACGCATATGCAAACATTAGACTTTTTTGACGTTTTGAAGATTGAGTTAATATACAGGGTCTCAATTGAAACAAAGAAAAATAGCAGATCAATGTGTGGGCTCGACTGCAAAACATTTCTTATGGTGTAGCAAAGGATATGTTGTCTCGGAAAGGCTCACTTTAGGACCACCTAGCGCCTTAATGGGGCATTTCCTGACACTGGCTCATTAGGAATATATTGATCCTTAGCCATGCCCTACACGTGGTTTGAATATTATACACAAATTTGGAACCAAATATATATTAAAAATAAGATTGGCTCCAACTCCTTGTGGCACACCTATTTCTAAATTGCTTAGTTTCTCTACTAGTTTTATTTTTTTTATTTAAGTTTTTTAATAAAATATGCATTGGAGCAGTTATCCCGATGTTAAGTTCTTATAATAAGACATTATGATCGAGACTATCAGAAGGTTTCTTTAATGTCTATATAAATGAATAAATTCTTCTTAAGATATCATAAATAATCTATATTACTAAAATCTTTTATTTTTCTGTCTGTCTGTCTGTGTGTCTGTCCGGCGCAATTTTCTGAGAGGATGGAAAATAGAAATAATTTTTACAATGAAACATCCGCGCAGGAATCGAACCTGCAACCTTCTGATCCGAAGTCAGAATCCATTAGGCCATAGGGACTACAACTCTCTTCATATGGTTTTTTGACTAATATCTCCTTTCCTTTCCCCCATCAATAAGGAATGTATTCAATCTTTTTTTTGAATCTCAAGATTGTTTATTTATTTCACATCAGTCAGTTTATTTGTAATTCGAAACTGACAATTAGAACGATAATTGCCGAAACGTTGCAATATTTTAAATATTCTTACTTAATCAAATCCTATGTGATATTCAAAAATATGTGGGTGTACACGCCAGATGTTGGAGTAAAGAAAACAGAGTCAAGATAGAGAGAAGCACTCTTTTTTTGAGGTGGAATACCGAAAAAATCACTATTTGCAACTCAAAAACCATCAATGAATGTAACTCAAACGTCACTGAAAAGTGACAATTATAATTAAAATGAGCGTCAAAAAAGAATGAAGCGATATTTCTATTGGATAGAATACTGAAAAATCACTATCTGTAACTCAGAAACCATCAATATTTGGAACACAAAAGCCACTGAAATGTGCCACTTAGAATAAAAAAAGAGACTCAAAAAAGAAAGAATTAGTATTTCTATTAGATAGAACACTATTGTAACTCAGAAACCACTGAAAAGTATCATTTGGATTAAAAAAAAAAAAGAGTCAAGAAATAAGAAGCAGTATTTCATTAGGTAGAAAACTGAAAAATCACTATTTGTAACTCAAAAACCATCACTGTTTCTAACTCGAAAACCACTGAAAACTATCAATAGGAATAAAAAAAAAAGATAGTCAAGAAAGAAAGATGCACTATTTCTATTAGGTAGAATACTGCTCAGAAGTTAGACGTCTTAGCCATTAGACCACTAGGCCTACATTCTAATCTCTGTAAAAAATAAAAATATATCATAAATATATGATTTACAAGGTGGTTCTAAAAGCAGTCGTAGATTGAGAGAATATAGACATCAAAAATTAAATTAAAAAAAAAGCTATTAAAAAATGTTAGTTTTAGTTTCCTTGATGTAATTTGTGTGTGTGTGTGTATGTTTTGTTTTTTTTTAATAAATAAAAAATTGTTTTCCGTTACATAAGGGATACTTCCGGAGCGAAGCGACGGGTAGCCAACTAGTTTCCTTAATAATTACTTCTTTAAAAACTCCAACATTACAACGACGATGACAATATTTCGTAGGCCTCAAAGGCCCACTTTATCAAGCCTTTTTTACACGTCATCGGAAGAGAGAATATCTTCCTCTTTTCCAACACCAAATCAATAAAATAATAAAATACATTCAAAAATTCCAAAACGTGAAATACTAACAAACAAAAACGTCCAATATAATAACGTTCACATCTCATGTCCAAATCATTGTCCTAATAATTGTCTTTTGTTCAAACAAAATCTTAAGCTTTTAAAACGTTTTCTTATTTAAATAAATATCCAAACTTTGAATTATATCCAATTCAATAAATATCTAAACTTTCTATTATATCCAATTAAATAAATATCTAAACTTTTAATTATATCCAATTAAATAAATATCTAAACTTTTAATTATATCCAATTAAAATAAATGTCCAATCTTCAAATTTAAACTGTTGTCTTCTTTTAAATTATCTAAGATCATAGTCTTCTTTTAAAATATTATTGCCAATCATAACCTTCTTTTGAAACATAACCTCCTTTTTTAAAAAATGTCTAATCTTTTTTAAATCATAATCTTGTTTTAAAAATGTTCAATCTTTAAGCTGTGTTCTCTTCTATTTTCCGTCCTTATACTTTTATTCTTCTATTTTCCATCATCAAACTTTTTATAAATATTTATCCCTACCTTAATTTAGAAATTCATTCCAAATTCTTGATCGCATCCACCTCTTCGTCTTACTATCCTTATTAATAAAAAAAAAAATTCTTCTTAAGATATCATAAATAATTTCTTTAATAATAACTTATTTCAAAACTCCAACATTATAACGATGTGACGATGACGATATTTCGTAGGCCTCACCGGCCCACTTTATCAAGCCTTTGTTAAACTTCATGGGAAGAAAGAATATCTCCCTCCTTCCCAACACCAAATCAATAAAATAATAAAATACAATCATTATTTAAATTATTTCAACTGCACCAATATATGATCAAAACTAAAAGCTTGGGGAGCTCATAGCAAATTTTTAAATGATGGTATAAATAAATGCTATGAATAAAGATATCATTTTTTTTTGCACTCTAAGTATTACATAATATTGGTAATTCTTACTTTTTTACTTGAAATTTGAAATACATTAGTATCTAAATACAGAACCAATTCCTAAGCTCAAAATTTTATTTAGACTTAAGAAATATGTTAAATAATAATAATTAAATGAATTGTAAAATTTTAAAATCATTAGATTGAACTAATACTTCTTATACAAAATGTAGAAAAATAGAAGCAACAACAGGTTTTTCTAAATTTAGATTTGATATCAATGAAATCTAATAAAAACTATCTTTATATTCTGCTAATAAAAGTAATGCCACTAACAAAGGTTTGAACTTTCTCTGCACTCTTACTATTACGTAAAATTACTAATTCTTATCTACCGTATATTTCGGCAGATAAGACGATCTTCAGATAAGATGAGGTGTAAATTTTCGTCAAATTTTTATAGTTTAAGCATATATCTGCCCTAAAAGACGACCCCCAAACTATCAATGGCCTATGAATTCACTTTAAATCAGCGATCATCATTTTGATAATAATACTGTGTAGCGTATGCAGAATCCCACGATAGCAACGGCCGGCTATTCCTTTCAAGTCGCTTTCCAGTAGGCACGC
>JAFIDM010093849.1:0-20716 GCA_023159025.1 Thereuonema tuberculata
ATTTATTTATTTATTTATTTATTTATTTATTTATTTATTTATTTATTCATTTATTTATTTATTTTCAAAGTCGTGAAAGCAATAGAAATGATAACCCTACATTTATTTCCAAGTCTAACTCCTACTGCCTAAAAACAGCACAAAAACTTCCATTTTATGTTAAAAATGAATTGAAGCTGTTTACTTAAATTATTTAAAGTCGATTAATTTTAATTGTATCAAACTGCGCGCAGTGGATTGCCACGATATTCATTGTTTAAAACAATTAGAAATTAACAGAAACAGAAAAGAAATCCATTGTTTAAATTCAATACTTTTCTATCCCAATTTTTATTGTCTTATAATCGCGCTAATTTCTCGACAAGAAATCATTTGGAAAAGATATTATATCTAGAGCAAGAAATAATAATATGTATATTTTATTATATTTAATACTTTCATATTTAAAACTTATATTTTAACAACTGTTTCATTTGTTCCAAATATCATTTATCTCCGCTTGCTTATAAGACGAAGCCACTAAGTATATCAACCGAAGTAAATTTTGTTTGTTAACTATATAGACTTGAATATAAGGGCTAATCTTTAAGTTACTCTACGTTGATAGAGCAACATAAAATGATATAACCTAATATAAACTTATTAAAAGGAAAAAAAAAAGTAAACTACGACTTTACAACAGGTATTTGAAATTCTATGAAATAAGAATTGCTATCCCACAATGATCGAATGTAGGACCATTTTATTCATTGAATAAATAAAACAATACAAATCAAATATCCTAAAATTTATTACGTTAACATAAATTTATTAAGTGTTAATTATACACCTAATTGCACTTATCAGATAAGTTTACCTTGTAGAATTATAAGTTAGAAATAAATCAATTAAAACTAGAACTAATAATTATTATATCTTCTGCTATTTTGAAGCGGAAAATAATGTTTTTTTAAATCTTATAATCAAGCGGAGATAAACGATATTTTGAACAAATGAAACATTTGCAAAAATAATAAGTTTTAAATCTGAAACTACTAAATATAATATACAGTAAATATAATTTTTGATAAAGCCAATTCTACTGAGTTAGATTAGTTAGTCAATGGTTGGGGAAAATGTTCTAAAAAAAATAATCACATTTTTACACTAATATCTCTTTGCATCTATAACTTCTTTTTCCTCCATTTTCCTTGAGATACTTAATCAAAATATAATATATTTTCTTTTGCAATTTTTTTTTTTGGTATCATTATTTCTTTTCCACTTTATTAAGTACTTACATTATACTACACCATAAGAAGACTAAAGTTAGAATTCATATCAATGAAAAGACATGCATGATACATGAAAAGATGTACATTTTTATAAGTTTTTTTGTCGATTAACAATACAATTATTTTATACGTTTTAATATTACAATAAAGAGATATGTTACGATGTATTTACGCTCGTATTTTGATAATCTTTATTTTTCTTGTTCTGTTGTTTTAAAAGAACTTGTTGCTTTTGGTGATAATTTTTGTTTCTGTCGCCAAACTTAATACAGAGATTGTCTATTTTCCTTCCTTTATTTCTCTTAAGACGTTTTTTGTTATTTATGAATAATAGTTCTTTAATTTTTAAAAAATAAGTTAACGAACGTGAAAGCACTTGAAATATTCACATTAACATTAATGCACATGATAAAAAGTTTGTACAATACAAAAACACCCGACCGGCAACAAAATTATTAACAGTCTGGCATTAACTAGATAAAATTTTCACCAATTGTGAAACAGACTTTTTATCATGTGCGTTGGTGTTAATGTGAATATTTCTTTAATTTTTCTTTCTTTTTTGTTTTGTCATAATTTTAAAAAGCCTAATATTTTTACATCTTTTATGGAATGTAAAACAACGGAAAAAAAATTAAAGAAAATATAAAAGTATTTATAACACCTTTTCGTTGTATTTTTAAAAAGTATGTAAGTAGTGTATTGTTAATCACAAACAAAACTTGTATCAAATATATATATTCTTCATGTATCTTTTTTAATATTAATGATAATTACGTATGGTTTGATATTCTTCGAACTCAAACTTCGTCCACTTGTGAATGAAAATGCCTGATGGAATGGACACCCAAAAATCTGTATCGTATGTTGGTATGATGTTTTGATTAAATAGCTCTTTGCTTTTAGCCCGTAATTAAGAAATATTCCTTAAATACTCAATTTAATTCACACATTTTAATTCACACATATACATATAACATATATTTATATAAATTGATTGCTAATTGATAGTATAAATTGATATAAAGAATTACATAAATATAATGTTATATAAATATAACAATCCTTCTCAAAGTTGAATACAATAAAGTCAGATCTTCAATGGGAAGCCCAAGGGCAGAATCTTCTTCTTCACCCCTCCCCCATCTAAATAATAACATAAAAGAAGAGGAAATAAAAAAATAGAAGTCCACAAAAAAAAATATAGTAGTGTGATAGAGAAAGAGCATTGAAGGGGCCCATAAATAGTAATGATACATTTTGTTACCGTCTTTCCGATTGGTCGTTTATGATTGGGTACAGGAGCATCATACACAGCGCTACCAATTATGGATAATAGCATCGTAATATTGATTTATTGGTCAGCGAAGGAAGACTAGAATCATCCGTTTCCCAACCACGTTTTTCCCAAAAGGAAGTTTCTTACATAAATTTCGTTTTTCGTGGGTTGTTTCGAAAACCAGAAAAGAAGAAAGAAATTGAGTTGGGCTTTGGAGGAAAGAAAAAAAAAAAGGAATCAATTGAATTGCTCTTTGAAAGTAGGAATCCGAAACGTGACGTATGGACTGTCGTTAAAGAGGTGGGTGACGATGAGATCAAAAGGAAAATGAGATGAAAAATTGTCTACTGAGAAATTTAAAAAAAAAAAAAGTAAAAAATAAATTCGCAGCGTTCTTATCTTCTTTTATAGATTTACTCACTGGGAATTCAAATAAGTTATTTTTACAATTCTGTTTAGAATAAAAAGTATATTCCATTCGGTGAATTAAGTATAGCTGAAGTAAATATTAAATGATTTTTATTTTATTTTTTTGCAAAATTAATGTCTTCTCCTAAATTTAAATTCGCCAAACTAAGCTTATGCGGAGGTCAGGTTTTTTTTTTTTTTTTTTTTTTTTCTTGCTCATTTTTATTTTTTTTTCATCTTCTAAATGGTTCCTAGGTCCTCTGGAAAACAGGGGACCGGGTTTCTTTCTCGCGGATTAAAGGCGGGCAGAAGTCGACCTCAATTTAGTCCCGTCGGTCACAAAACGCCGGGAGCATTACCTTTCTCGATCCAAAGATCAGGTATGCCTGTAATAGGATATTTTAATAAGGTTTCATAATGTACAGTCTTCTCCATATTCATTAAATTTAATATGCATAAGAAATCAACCTGTTTTGAAACATTTTCTTTTTTTTTCTTATAAAACCATCATTCAGAGCAATCTCCAGCCCTTGTTGGGTCCACTTGAGGTATCACAAGAAATCATATGATGCGTGATTGTTTCTGAACTTTACCTTGCTTCCTAGGAAATTAAGGCTTATCACATCATTCACTCTGCATGTATGTCCGTGCGCTGTGTCCCCTAATAACTAATATCTTTCGAATCGCTGCGTGAATCTTCTTGAGCACATTATATAATGTCTAACAGTTGGATGTTGACGATCACGTTTGCGCGAGAATTACGAAAAACACGAGATCTCGCCATTAGCCTCTTCAGCAGGTCTCAAAGAATTTAGTATTTTTAATGTCTGTCACTAGGAAAATGCTACCTAATGAATTTATTGTTTGTTTATTGACTGTTTTCAATTTATTAAAACTGTATTAAAATGTAGTAAAAGTCTCATGCATTTCCCCGTATTGTAATTCATTGAAATACTTCAATATTTTGTGAGAAGACATGGATAGAGACTATTCTCGCGTAAATTACGTGAAATCACGAAAATACGGGATCGTCAACATCCATCTGTTGACATTAGCTCTCGATAAGGACCACAGAAGATCTTTACATCTTTTCCAAGTGCATTTCTATTAACGGGAAATTAGCGCAAGAAGGCGATAAAATATTTCTACAGAAAAGTATTGGCAGTTATTAATGTTAATCCTTTCAGCTAATTCAGTCTGCGTGGTTTTGACACGATTAAAGTTAATCCCATTTCTTCAACTTAAATAAGTAATGCGCCGTTCATTGCTGTTGTTGTTGTTTTTTTCCGGAAATGAAGAATTGTGCGTTTATATTTATTAGATATTATAAATGGAATAAGTATAATTGGTCTTTTAATAAAGCTGTTCGTTTTTCTTCGTTTCCACACGTTAAAAAAAAAAGTAAAGAAATTTTAACAAATGATTTTAAAGAAAAGTTAAGTTCTTTAGAACTTGTGAATTTTTCGTTTCTAATGGGATTTTCTCTTGATAAAACGATGCTATAACCAATATTCATGTATTATTTTCTCTGATTTTTCTATTTTATATGATTTGACAGTAAGTGACCGCAGACCGGAAGCCTAATTTTTCCCCCACCCTTACGAGTCGTAAGGTTTCCAATAAGGTATCACCCATGCCAGTCCGACTTATAATTTGGGCTACAGAGATGATGATGGACGGTCAAACGAACAGAACAGGGGTTCGACAAATAAGTAATATTGTTAGCTTTATTAATATCTATAAAAAAATTCCAAATTTCAGTAACTTTCGTATTTAAGAAGCATCCACATCTAAACCTTTTTAAATCCGTTTGGAATTAACATTTTGCAACGTAAATACAAACTCAGGATTTCTTGCGAATGTAGATAAAGTATTTAAGATAATGTATTTAATTTCTAAAAACTTAGAAACGAAAATTAGCATTCTGAAGCCATCTTAGATTATTCTAGGACACAAGAAATATGAAGTGTGTAAATTTGTTTTTGCTATTAAATCAACAAATAATATTAAATTTTTAATTTGTGAGTTATTTCGAGTAATAATTTTTGAGTTATTTAATAATTGAACTACTCAACTTCTCACTTCATTATTATTATTATTATTATTTAACTCCGTAGAAAGTTAAGTGTTCTTTCAAATCATTTAAAAAATAAGTTAATTTTTTTTTTTACCTTGGAGATCCCTAATTACCGTCCAGTTTTCCAAATTAGGTTCAAATTAATATAAATATTCATTTAAATAAACAACTAAAATATACATGAGTAAAGTATATTGTAAAATATAATTGATTAAAATGTATTTCGCTCAAATGAGAAATGAGGAATTTAAAAATACTGCATTTATTAATTTTTAAAAATTTTTTAAAATACCATCGTCAGGTATGAGCTAAAATGCCAAACTTTAAAAAAAAAAATCTTTATCAAGAATCAGATCGTTAATATTAATAATTTAAATGAGTTCAATTACATAATACCTCCTCACTCTTAAAAACATAAATAAATATTTAAAATATGCTTTATACGAAAATTTTCGGAAAGATAATACGACTTTCCTTTATCAAGCTATGGTCTAACACATTTATTTTGATGATCACGTTTGCGCGAGAATTACGAAATTCTCGAGATCTCGCCATTAGCCTCTTCAGCAGGTCTCAAGAAATTTAGTATTTTTAATGTCTTGTCACTAAGAAAATGCTACATAATGAATTTATTGTTTGTTTATTGACTGATTTCAAGTTATTAATACTATATTAAAATGTAGTCTCATGCATTTCCCCGTATTATAATTCATTTAAATGTTTCAATATTTTGTGAGAAGACATGGATAGAGACTATTCTCGCGTAAATTACGTGAAATCACGAAAATACGGGATCGTCAACATAAATGTGTTAGACAGTACATAATGACATAATAATTTAAAAATAACAAAACAGGATAACGAGCATTAATTTAACAAAATTAATTACTTCTTCTCAAATTATTAATGGTAAAAATCAATTTTTTCGATGTTTTATAATATAAACTAGGGTGAAGTTATAATTTTATTTTTTGGTAATTGTACAATTTTAATTTAAGAGAAATCTACACCCACCTCTTTAAAATTAGAGAAATGAAAACTATTTAAAATTATTATGAAAATCGTGAGAACCTTTTTATTGTTATTAGTTTCATTTCTCTCATTAAAGATATGCTTATTTAACGCTAGCGGAGTCTTCGAACGAAAAGGATGCCTCGAATAAAGATACACAGTTCGTCTCAATGCAACTGACCTATTTCACGGAAAAATGAACGCTTTCTTTCTTGTTTTTTCTTGAGTGATACCTTGAAGATATGGACATTTTTTTTTCAGAAGGTTGTGAGAAAAAAATGTATTATTTTTATTTAAATGTCTTTTTCCGTAAATTTATCACGATATTTGCCGCTTTGAGTTGTGGGATCACGTTTTGAGCTTTTCTGCCAGTCACGACTCGTCGCCGACAAATCCTATCCAGTGCAATGATGAAGGCCAAGAGAGGTTCCTGCTTTTGTTAATTTTATTTTTATTAGGTTATTGTTGTGTATTCAACGACTCCGTAAGAGGCTTTGGCTTTTTTATGTCTTTTAGGAAGTTTCTTGATTAAAATAGATCAGGAAACGGCTGCCTGACGGCCTTCCATAGCCGGGCTCTCATTACCTGTGATAGCAGCGGCGAAAAAACAAATGCCTAAAAAAAAAAGGCTGTGTCTGGCCGCCTTTTGTTGGCCGGGGACGGCACTGTTTCCCTTACGTGCGGTTTGACTCACAACTGAAGCCTAACACTTTAATTGCTTGTAATTGTCCTTTTTAATTATGCCATTTATCACCTATGCGTGTGCTACAATCTTCGGGGTGCGGGTGGCGAGTCGCCTTCCTATTTTTCGCGCTTTTTTTTTTTTTTCTCTTTCTCCTCCACCCGTTGCATGTTTGAGATGAGCAGTTGGTAGATATTCAGTTGTCGCCTTAGCTACCTTGTGAGGGGGTGGGGAAAGCAACCTTCTGACTCCCCCTCGCTCGTTCTCTCTCTCCAAATTGATAATCATGAGCGCACACAATGCCTGCTGCTGCTCGCGGATGCAGAAACACAAACAGGACGCCCACCAGGCCAAAAGAAAAAGGTGGGCGGTAAAATTATGTTGGTATTTTCTTGTGTTTGTGAAGGCAGTGGTTTCAACAACAACAAAAAACACACATCAAAGATCGTTAAGAAAGAATATAGAAATAAAAAATATAAAGAAAGAGCAATTCTGTCTTTTGAAATTAAGGAAACCTTAAAATTAAAGCAATTAAATTCCAAAGGAAAAAAGAACTGTTACCTAAATGAATGCGGACCAATAATTAAGGTGGTTATTACTCAGAACATTATTACTAATCTCAATCAAATAACAGTCACGAATAAATGTGACTAATTCAGGATGTAAAGGATTAAGGGTAGGATATTCAAGGAAAAGCGTCAATTGGTAAGGACACTTTCATTTTAACATGTCATTGACGCTTAAATAATTTATATTACGAAAAGCTTGATTTTTAACTTATGATAATTTAAGAAAATTCTCCAAGATAAAAGATAAAATTAAAAAATAAAATGTTGTCCTGAAACAAATAATGTGTTAACTTTGAATGTTAACTTTGAATGTATGGTACCTAATTGAATGTAATAGTAACGTACGGTTTTCAATCATGTAAGATTTTCATTTTTGTGTAATGATAATTTTTAATGGCCCATGTGAGTTGCATTTGTCCTGTACTTATCTGTTCTCCCGAACGAAGGTTAGATCAGCAAATCGGACTTAACCATCGTGTTCAGAGAACCAATTATCGTAGGATTTTAAAATTCTTATTTGAAAGTACGGTAGTTATGTTTGGTTTCTTATTTGTAGTGCTTTTTTTTTTCTATTTCTTAGACCTAATGTAAGAAAGGTCTAAGTTCAATTTCAATAAAATCAAATTTGTAGCTTCTTTGAAAACATGCAGTATAGCGTCATTAACTGAAAAATTACGTTTGGTCTGTCGGTTTTATTACAACAGCTTGAATAAATGAGTTTTGCGCGCCGGTCAACACTAGTGTCACTTTTAACAATGTAAGCGTTGATAGATTTGCAAATTATACGGAATCGCTTGGTTTTTTTTGTGCTTATTACATAACTAAGAATTAACTTTTTTTTGGTATTTTTTTGATCCAAGGATTGAGGTGGATGGATATTTTATTTCAGGATAAAATTCTATTCCTATTATAATAATTAAAAAGGGAAATCAAATTAAAAGATGACCTGAAATATTCCAAAAACCTAAAATGGAGGTGGACGGGTCACGTAGCTCGTAGAACGGATGGAAGATGGACAGAAGCCACATTCTGGAATCCAGATACTGGAAAGAGAGAAAGAGGATGTCCAAAAGCAAGATGGAGGTTCGAAATTGTACGCATAGCGGATAGAGAGAGAAAGAGAAGATAGTGTAATGTAACGCTTTCCTTCCAAAAATAAAATGTGAAAACACAAAAAAATCTAAAACAACCAAATCTGACATAACCCTTTTGCTACTTAATTAGGTCTCCCTATGTCTTCCTTTGAACCTTTCTTCCCCCTTCCCTCTCTCCTTATCTTAACTTAATCTCTTTAAACTGAAGGAAAACGTACATAATCGCCTAAACTTGGGGCATTGCAATACCTGGTCCAGGGGCTCGTTAGAGTAGCTCAAATTGTATTGCAGGATCAAAACAAAACAAAAAAAATTTAATTGTTAAAATCTTCAAAACAAAAGAGACAACTTGAAAATTCAAAAAAATCGTATTCCTCGGACTCAAATCAGACCCACTCTCTTAACAGTAAGAAAAATGAAAAATTACCACCCAAGCACCACTCTCTTTACTAAAGGAATATAATATCATAACCGACACCATTATATATTAAAAAAAAATAAAAAAAATGGTTCGATATAATCGGACCATTACAATAGATGACAATGGAAACCAATGGGGACGCCAGCAATGGAGTGAATCTGACTGATAATAAAGATTAGAATATAATTAGACAAAATTAATTTAAATTAATTTTAATTTTAAATATTTTTAATTGATCAAAACTGAAGAAGCAAACTCAAACTTGGCGCCTGAATAACAGTACCATATTTTGTTCCAAAATTTCGTAAGTATAGAGAGAGAGGTTTACCGTGTTTACGTTGTTGTTTGTTTCAGAAAATAGCGAACAAATGTTCTGTAAACCTGTGCTTGCATCCAATTTTGAAATTGTTGTTTTTGCGTCATTGATCCAATCCTAGTTTTTCGATTTTGGATTCGATTGTAAATTGATCCCAATATTGAAATCTAGTGCATGATTTATCCACCAGATGGCTTTGCTGAGAAAAGGAAGATGAAAATTATATAAAAAAAGCTTTTACATACGTGCTCCGCACTTACGTCGTAACGTAAGTTGAAGCACTATGTTGTTTTTCACTTATCGATCTATGTACTGCACTGCAGTCATCAAAACAACAAAACAAAACTGTGAATTCACATTTAAATCAACTTCGAAAACTATTTGAGAGTATTTTGAAATATCTAACAATTTTCATCTGTGAAACTTGCTGATGTTTTCAGAAGAATCTATTCTATGTAATAATGCAATAAAAAGCTTTGATATGTCGTGGAATTTTAGCTTATTTACCACTATAAATGCGCCGTAATGCAAAAAAGCTTGAGAAAAAAGCATAAAATGGATCATTGAAGAATTTTAGGCCACCACACCAAGTGATTGACAACGAAATGTAGAGCATTTCGAAAGTACTCGTGTATTTTAATTGTACATAAATTTTATTTTTAATTGTGATATGTGGTGGCCCAAAACTCTTCAATAAAAAGGTCGCTACTTGCTTCAAAAGAATTTTAATAAATAAAAATAAATAAGTAAATGCATAAATAAATAAATAAATAAATAACTCTTGTATAAGGAAAAGAAATAATGAAAATAAAATATTAAATATAATATAATCGCACAACTTGTTAAAATGAGATGAGAAGTCAAGGAAGATAACATAGATCATTGGCAACTGGTAGTTTCTGACTTTGAACTATAATTTTAATATAGAGAAACTAACCTACATTCGCGATGTCATTTTGTCGTTTTTAATCTTATTAAGAATTGGCGGACGGTAGAAATTGGAAGACGAAGATTGGGAAAGGGCTCGCGTCATTTTTCCCATGGAAATCGGTAATGGAAAAAAAAAAAGTACTGTAGCTACGATACAAAGAAAGAAAGTTAGACACACAGATCCGGTTCAAGAGTTGTATACAACATGATTCAGATTTGACAACTTCTTCTTTAGAACAGTTGATAGCAGTTACAACTGAAGTGAAAAGAAACATTTAGTCTTTCCATGACGTCTTAGAGTTTTTTGCCCTCATGATTGTTATTAACAAAAGTTCTGTTAATAATTACAGACTAATAATTGGGAAGCAAAAAAATGAACGTAAATGAATTTTTTTCCCTCCTAATTTTTAAAAATTGTCTACTAAAGTAACGAAGTCTAATAAAAGTAAAAATATACATTCAAACTTGCCGCATTTACTTCTCAAACTACTGGTGAATGGAAAAAGGTTATGCTGTAATTTCTACAGTCTTTTTAAGTGCTGACTATTCTTTTTATTATTCATTTTTTTTTTTGTTATTTTAATTTTTTAACGTATTAGATATTATTTATCAATTACGGTATGTCATCCTGCAAAAGCCCACAATGGTTGGCGGAACTGTACTGGGGTCGATTGGTCAGCGAATGAGGTCTGTAAGAAGCTCGGGCTAATTTAGCAAATAAGTAAGATAAATATAAATAAAAGCATAAATTTAAGGGCGACCCATAATAATAATAATAAAAAAATAAAAATAATAAAAAAAAAATTAAGAAAAATAAAAAAAAAAAAAAAATTACGAATTCGAACCGACAGCCTTCAGTATAAGAGTCTGGAACCTTAACCATCAAGCTATATCTGACAACTGAAATCAACTGGTTAAATTTCTAACGTTTAAGTTAATAGCGGAAATCCAATGAAATCAATGCCAAATATCTCGAACATGGGAGGGAGGGGGCATTGGTCCCTGAAAATACCCTATTCCTATGTTGTTTGGGCCTCTAAACACGATGGTGAAGTCCGTTTGTTGATCCTACCTTTCGTTCGGCAGTTTTTAAGTGGTACATTGACAACAATGCCAAATATCTCGAACATGGAGAGGCGTTGACCCCTGAAAAATACCCTATTCCTACAGGTTTTGGGCCTCTGAATCCGATGATGAAATCCGTTTGTCGATCCACGCTTCCGATCGGGAGTTGTTAAGGATCACTATCACAATAGCCCAAATGGGTGCTAAAAAATGCATATTGTTCAGTTTTCAATGTAGTCTGTTCGGTCATTATCATTTTTTTTCTTCCAGTATAATTAGGAATTGCTTTGTAAATAAGGAAGTCTATCTAAAACGTTTTTTATCTAGTTTGAATGTCGTCAAGTTACTGTGACTCTAGAAGACGACTCTAGAAGATCCGTGTGACCTTTCATTTTGTCTCTTATCGCACGAATGCAAAAGAAATTATAGAAAAACAACATTCTCGTCATATTATTTCCAATCTTTAATTAGAAACAATAATATGATTTTGATCGCGTGCAATTGGAGAAATTGGTTAAAAACAATGATCGGAAATTAAAGATTCTGATATCTTCTATTACGATGAAAAATGATAAGGAATATATCAACAAAATAAGACTTTTAAACTACTGCTAGTGAATCAATATTTTAAAATTAAGTTCATGGAAATTTTTTTAATATTTTTTAATACATTTGATAATCCATTCATGTTTTTGCATTCTACAAATATAGCAGAGAATAAAATAAGATAACAAAAAAAAAACAAAAAACATTTAATTATACAATCAATTCTCCGTTTACGAGTCCCGCTCAAGACGCTGTTCGTTATACGTTAATGTTCGTTATAGGTATCTTGAGCTTTTACAATACATATATTTTGCAATACATTAGCAGCCATTTTAAAGCTTCAAAACCATATACTAAAAATAGAATAGTCTGTATAAAAGTACCCGTAAATAGTCTGTACTCATGGTTTGTCGCATATAATAAGTAACGTAACAAAATATAAGAAAATAATAATAAAAAAAAAACTACCACGTTTTTTAAAAGTAAGCTTATATTTATTTAAATCTTACAGTTTATGTTCACTATACGTTTGGCATTTCGTTTTATAAGCAACTTCATCTATTGACAAATTTTATTGAAGTGTGACTTAATTTTATAGGGATTTCGTTTCAAATAAATATATAAAATATTTTTTATAATCTTAAGTCAGAATTTGGAATTACACACGAATAAATATCAGTGAAAGTTGTCATAAAAGAATTTCAAGGATTAAAATATAAAAAGTTAAAATTTATTTAGATGTTCGAATAGTTTCGAGAAACTAAATTATACGTCGCTATCATCAATGCTATGATTAAAGTTAGGCTTGGTTTTTTAATTGTAGTAAGCATAGATTATTCATCTTTAAATTTAAAAAAAAAATAATTTATTAAAAAAAATCAATTTTGAATAATTATAAATATAATATATATAATATTATAAAAACATAGAAATGAAAAAACAGAAGGGGTTAGCGAGCAAGGGGGTATTTATAAGAGGGGTATCTGCAGAGAAGGGCAGACTGCTCGAATCGTAAAAATAACAATGCATTAAAAATTTGCTACAGAGTATCATGCTACTAGAATTATAACGAATTTTATTTGTAACTTACATTGAAATGTTATTTTTAACACTATTTTTAAGACATTGTTAACTTATTCTCCGAAGGATAGTTAGGGAAAGATATTATTAGTAAGTCTGTGCGTAGTATCTATTGTAAATCTTTCTAAAAAGTATTTTGAAGCATTGAAGAAAAAATTTTTGAAATTTTTGAAGAAAATATCTTCTTGAAACTTTATACGTGTATTTATGGACAAGGGGCGATCTAAGTTGTCAGAAATTTCTCAAGTGTATAGAGTCCTGTTGGAAAATATGTAGTGGAAAAAAAAATCATAAAAAAAACATTAAAATAAAATAAACCCAATTAACTCATTAAAGACAAACAGTGAATTCTTATAGAATCCAACAGTGAATTGTAATCCATTTAAATTTCCACATTCTTTTGATTTGGTTCAAATTAAATTGGTTTAGATGAAATGAGGTTAGATTTGCGGATTTCGTCAATTTTGAGTAAATGAAAAATATAGAATATTTGCATTTTGCAAGCAAATATGTTTTAAAATAGTTTTCTATTTTTTATGTATAAATAAGACAGTATATATTTATAAATTTATACTTTTTATACTATTTTTTTTTTTAATAAATATACAATATACGGTAATAGTTTCGGAAATAGTAGACAAAGCGAAGAGACATGAGTTCCAAAGGTCGTTTTGAGCCGAAAGTGTTCTATGACATTTTGTTGCACGGGGCGTAGTTTTAGAGTTAGGAAATGAATGCTTTGGGAATGGTCCCTAATCAAACAAAACTCAGTTCACATTAAGAACTGTAAGTAAATAAGGTAAAGGTTTATTACAAAAAGCAATTAGGATAACAAATGTCATGATTGAAAACAGATATGATAATTAAAGAAAATGCTAAAAATGCTAGAACTGAGCTTTCTTTGATTTTTATACTATTTTTTTTTTATGTATAAATATACAATATATATTTATAAATTTTTACTTTCCCTTCGTTTTTCCGAATTGAAGAAAAAAACAATTATAAAAGAGAATATTTTAAAGAAAATAGGTTTCATGTAATTCTGATTGAGTTTAGAGAATCCTTTCAACTTAGAGCGTCACCTAAGAAAGGAAAATTGCTCTGAAATAAAGATCTTTCCAGCTGAGATATAACCTCCACTGTTTTCATTGCTTAATAGCTGAGAACCAATGATCTTTTTTTTTCCTTCCTCAGTTGTATCCTCTGCTTCCCATTGATAGATTTTTCCAGCAGTCGTAAATGATTTATTGGAGGGCTGCGAGGGAAGTATCTGACCCACCTTAGCGGATAAGCGATGATCCTTTCTTATCCCAGAGGCGTCCTTGTAAGCGAAGGGAAGGATAACATCTCTTCCCTGTGTAATTAGCGTTCATTAAGAGGAATTTATTCGAATTCGATCGGCGTGTGGTCAAACCCTTGGCGGCTCGCTTTGATTGAGGACTTTTATAAATAATGGAAAAAATGGCTGACACAGGTTGGGGCCTGCGCAGAGGAAAACCATACTCAATATTCCCTTCTACTGAATAAATAGTTTTTGCAAAGTATACACTTAGCATAGTAAGATTTGTATTAATTGATATTATTTAATAATCACTAAAAGTTAATTTCGACATTGTTATTTCTTTGCGTAATATTGTAAGGTGTTTGTGGGAGAGTCGTTGAGATGGAAAACAATGAGTCAATTTCTGAAACTGAACTGAATTAATTTATTAAATGAAAACATTAGTTTTTATAGTGCACTACAACCTCGTTTATCCGGCCCTCGTTGATCCGGCTATCCGGATAATCCGGATCAGATTTGTAGACATTTTATTTTTTTTATTAAACATTCACATACGTAATAATTTTAACTATGATAACAAGGACATAGCTATAAGTACGCCAAACATTCGCTTTTTATTTTGATTAAATGTACAGTTCCTGCATAGATTGTACAATAAATTATGGTAATAAAATGCTTTTTGTCGAGTTTAAGAAAGCTTTACTAGAGTGTCACAGGGCTTTGAAGCTACAAAACATAGTTTTTTTATCGTAATAAACGGTAAGTCTGTTTATTTAAGGATTTGTTTTGCTTATTACCTATATTACCCGGATTATCCGGATTTTCGATTTTCCGGATTGCCTTTGGTCCCAGTTAGTCCGGATAAACGAGGTTGTAGTGTATATACATAGTGTGATTTGATTGGTTAAGTAATTAAAAATGTACATAATGACTGAACAAGAACATAATAAATTTAATAAAATTTATTAACGTGTGTAGAATTAGTTATGTTGGTTACCCTCACCTGAGGATGCAAGACGATTCGCTAGTGAAACCGGTCGGTTTTTTAATTATATAAATGCTTATTTTTAACTTAATTACGTGTGTTGGCGTCATTTTATCAAACATAATAAATTTAAATTAATTAACTGATTCAGCGGCTGCTACGGAAAAGAATTTAAAAATAAACAGAACATCAGTCATTATGAAATAGAAAAGGAATACCTAAATGAATGCAGATAAACACAGATAAATAATTTCCACAAAAATACAGATAAATAAATGACTTCTAAAATAAATAAATAATACAAACTGTTACAATGTCAGCAGTAGTTATAGTTCGTTTCAGATTTTCTTTATCATTGTTAACCAAGGCTATGCTTTTTTTATATCAGGTCGCTGCGAAAATGAATATTGATAAATAAAGTGTTGGTAATGAAACAAAAAGAAAGAATTCATTACATTTATTTTAACAATCTATATATGATCTACGGAAATCTGAGACGGAATATATATAGAGAAGGATCTTCTCGTTATCACAATCAAAACACGTGCAAATTGAAGCAGTAGCTAAAAGCATTAATATTCACTTTTTAAGACAATTGTGATATTATTATATTATGTTATATTATTTCGTCGTTCTCATTTCTTTTGATATATATTGAATATATTTTTCAGTAATAAATTGACAAATTGTCATAGAAAGAAAGAACAAAAAGTTTCTAAAGAACTTAAAGAATACTTTCCCAAAATTTTATTTCTTAAAAATTTCTTTTGAAGTCCTGAGAACGAAAAAAAAAATATATTTTCAATTTATTTTTATATTATTTTCAAATTATAAATATTCTTTCTTTATCCTTCTGTATTATCTTTACTATTTGTGTTTAAATAAATAAATAAAGACAAAAGAGAAACTAAATAAAAAGCGAGAAGTTCAAAGAAGCTAAAATCTCCTTTTCTTGTTATTTCTTAATTTTTATTTTTTATAGTAACATTGCTGACAAACAGTACGAATTTTCCTTATTCAAAAGAAAAATTAATTAACCGTCGTTATTGACTTGAGTTATCTAAAATCGGATTAATTCTGATCGTAAACCACGTGCAAATTAATGATTTAACTAATAGGGTTAATTTTCATTGTTGAAAACAATGAAATATTAATTGAAATAGATAGAAATCCATTGTTTAGCTTCCAATGCTTTTCTATGGGAATTTTTATTGTCTTCTCGCGCTAATTTTTCGATGAGAACCCATTTGGAAAAGATTTCAAATATAAAAGTTAATGGTCACTAATCCTCAAATGTGAGGATAAAGTTTCCAAACACGCACCGGTTCAAAAATTAAGGGGTAGACACACACATATACAGACTGACTGACATGATGAATCTTAAAAAAAAAGGGACTACACATCCTACTTGATCAATAATTAATACAATCTTCATCGCATGATGAAGCCTCCTCTCGGAGTAGAAACTAGTCCGAAGTGTAATTATTTTAAGTGTTAAATTAAAGTGTGTTTTAATGAAGGTAACCAGATGCAAAGGCTTTATTATTGGATTTGATCCTACTTAATCACTTTATTATATTTATTAAAAATACGTATAGCAAGTTGCTGAGAATTGAGACATTATTTATTCTCTAAGTCGTGGTTAACTTAATGCATAAAAACATGGCTGTTACAGTTTCTTTCCAGTTCTTAAGACTGTTAATAGTTGGCTAATAACAATAATGCTGCATATGTTTTTTCTTCGACACCGACTTCATTTGTAATTATTAATGGTAACGCAATAGACAGAAGTTGACTATCATTGTTAGTAATGTCTTAAAAATGTTTAAAACGGGAACTGTACCCATAGTTAAGAAATCTTCACGTTTTCATCCAAATTTATTTTAAGGAGTAGCCGTAAAGTTCTTGAATAATAATCAACCGTACAACATCATAAAATCAAGAGAAGAAAAAAAAAATGATATCGTACAGTACATGTCAGGTACAGCGCAGAGGACTATTCAGATTTCAATTGATAACCTATATGGTATATTGAACCGAAATACAAATTACTTTACAATTTCATCGTTCAAAAAATATTACTGTAAACCTAACAACACAAGAGACAAACAAAAAAAAAATCGAATTTTAATCTCCGAAAATCTAGAAATATTAGTTTAACTTACGCTAAAATAAGTAACTATTATAGTCTAAGAAACACAAATTATATATTATGGTATACTTTGATAAAATCAAAATATTTTCAACAATACACGAATATTAGTAGATTTAAGAAGAAACTAAAATTTTGGCCAATAAAAAAAATTGAATTGGAAAAAAAAAAATAGAATATACTTAAAATACAAGAAAAATACTCTTCTGTGTAACATATTTATACTCTATTGTATAAATATATCCTTACTTTTTTTTTTTTTACCTATGCTTAAAATTTTTTAGATTATGATTCATAATATGATCATATGCTAAACAACATTAGTATATAACAAATACATTGTCAACATCGTAGCTTAAATACATAAACAAAAATATAACTTTATGTATTCTGTTCTGTGATTAGAATGTTATTTTTATAGACGTATTCAAAGTAATAAACATTATATATAGAACAAAGAATTTCAGAATCTGTTGATGGGAAGTGAATATTCCTAATAGGACATCAAATTTTGGAGAAAAAAAAATATAAAAATAATTATTAATAAAGAAATAATTGCATTTAATACACCCTTCCTATGTTTTTTGTTTAAAATTGTTTTGTTAATTGTTTCTGCTTATTATTAATAACGAAATCATTATATTTAAATATAAAACTTTAAATTAATGTTAATATTACAAAACTGTACTGTAATACATATTCTTGAAGGTAATATAGTTTTTGTAAATTAATTTTAACCAATTGTTATTTAGACTGAATAATATTTTGCTAAATTGTGATGCACGAAGATTATTTTATGGAAAAAATTTTTTAAGTAATAACTTGTAAATTAATAATACAACAGCTATAAACTTATTATTCCTGAATTCATGAATTTTATTAGAAGTAAATATAACAGCGTCCTGAATTAATATAACGGCGCTACGAACATTGCTGTTCCCTTTCTAAACTGAATGAAATTGAATTCTGCGGCCACATATCTTCGTGGTCGCGTTCCATAAAGGAAAGCGGTTCGATGAGCCGCTGGTGCCACCTGGGAGAAGGCAGGCGAGTCTTTGAGGCCGAAATGAAGTGATCACGGCGCGACCTCCGGCAAGTCCGGCGACTTTGATTAAAGGGCCCGGTTGCCGCCGACCCGCCTCCTGGCGGGATAATGATACTTTGTTGGTAAATCGCTCCGAAATATGGCCGGACGACGTTCTTTAATTAAAAGACTCGTCCGAGGATACGACGGGGATGAGACCCTGCCGTCATTCACGGCCACTTACATCTGAAATACAGACCGATTCCATTCCAATTCGCTTACCATTTCTTTTATTATTTTATATATATTAATTCTAAACTACACTCTAACTGTAAATCAGAAACAAGGAGAAGAAACACAAAGGAAAATTGTTTAAAGATTATTAAAATAAATATATAAAAATGAAATCATTAATAATAAGAGCAATAAAGAAAAAGATTTAACTTTATTTATGTATATATTTCGTAATCATATATATAAAATTTCAAATAAATTATAATGGAATCCTTATTACTTAGAAAGTTAGGATTTTGATTTGATATTTTTTACAAACTTAGTGATTTACTAATTTTTTTTTAAATATTATTTTTGACTTAAATAAAATAAAAAATAAATAAAAAAATAAAATATGAAATCATAAAAAAAAAAAAATCTATAAAAATATTTTTTCTAATTTTTTTTTTTGTCTGGATTGTATTTCTGAATTTATTTTGTGTGAATATGATTAAAATTAAAAAGAGATGTAGGGCCATTAATATTGCGCTTTAGTAAATTTTAGAATTAAATTATTTTAACAGTTATAAATTATATTAAACTTAACACCAGAGGCCGCTGACGACACAATAATAAATTGGTTGTAGCCTAGAAGAAACAGACATATGGATTTTTACAAATTTCATATTTCTCTCCAATTTTATATATAAATATAAAGATAGAAACATAGAATTTGTAAGATTTCAATTTTATCGTTACTTTATATGCGATATCTAGTGGTAGTTAAATTTAAATTTTAAGTAATTTAGATAATTTAAATTAATGCTATATTCAAGGATTTTTTTTTCTTTAATTTTACTTAACTGTATAACATTTTAACGTGTGTAAAAATTATGACTTTAAAAGAAATAAGAGAACCAAAATACATCAAAAATTTAATAAGAGTAAAATGCATTAAAAAAACACATTTACAGTTACAGGACAGTTTCGACCAACTTCACGTTGGTCATCATCGGCGACAAGATCTGTAAAAATGTGTTTTTTTAATATATTTTACTTTTTTTAAAACATTTTTATGTGTTTTGGTTCTCTTTTTTCTTATAATTTTACTTAACTAAAATTTTTTTAAATCAAAACATTCAACTTTTATTCACGTAATTTTTCTGATTTTTTTTTTTTTATTTTTTTAAGAATTTTTAAGTTATTTTGTTGATGATAAAATAAAAATTAATAAAAAATTTAAAAAAATTATGAGAATATTACATTAAATTTATAATTTCCTCAACAGAAGGATTTAATCATGAAATGTCATAAGATATTCAAATGAAATTTAGTATAAAAAAAACCCAATCCAATTTGGAAGTTATAATGTTAAAAACTTTGATATTGATTAAATGAAATAATATTAATTTTATTAATTTCTAAATTTGACATTAAAATTTATTTTCGTTTTTTTTTATTTATAAATTTATAAAATCCTATAGAATCTCTATTTGAAATTCTTTGATTAAATCTATTCTTTCTTCTTAGAGTTTTTTTACACTGAAATAATTTATTGCCTTAATTGAAAGCTTAAATATGTGTCAAGGTAATTTTTGACTTATTTCTTATCAGTTGAATTTAAAAATTAAAGATTTTTATTTTCTAGTTGTAAATGAAGTTTATAAATTGTTGTTCGACTATTATCTTTTAAATACTGATAGTTTACTATTGTTACAATTTTATTATTAACTGTTATCTAGTTATTATTAAAAAAGCATGAGCCACTGTGGTTTCATTCTTGTTCAGTTAATATTATCTTCTTCTTTTTTTTTGTGTTGGACTTTAAATTATATTAAAATATAAGAATACACTATAAATACAAAAATAATAAAAATATACATGATTTGGGCATTTAAAAAAAACAAAAAATGCACAGCCTCAAAAATACTTCAAGAATACTAACTATAAGATCTATCTATCTATCTATCTATCTATCTATCTATCTATCTATCTATCTATCTATCTATCTATCTATCTATCTATCTATTATATTTATAATATAAATCAATATGATATAAGTGAATATGATATGATAGATAGATAGATAGATAGATAAGTAAATATAGATAGATAGATAAGTAAATATAGATAGATAGATAGATAAGTAAATATAGATAGATAGATAGATCTTATAGCTAGTATTTTTGAAGCATTTTTGAGGCTGTGCATTTTTTGTTTTTTTTAAATGCCCAAATCATGTATATTTTTATTTTTTTGTGTTTACTTATATCTCTATCTACTTATATCTATCTATCTATATTTACTT